>JACSZP010062921.1:0-15609 GCA_016161895.1 Pinna nobilis
ATATATATAAGGATTTTTTATTTCATGCTATGAGGCACCTGTACATATTGTTTCCGTCCGCATTGTCTGATGCTAAGGATGAGTGTCACGTGATGTTCTTATCGTTATGTTATATGAGTTATAATTTCAGTACATACACGGAAACAATTTCTGAGACTGTTTCAGCCCAACTTGATCAACGGTCAATGTAAATATTTCCTCATGATCTCTGAAAACAGCTGCACAAATTGAAAGCATACCCGTGAACATTGCCGAAAATATTCACATGTAAGTATTTTTTACATATTTTAACATTTGTTTACATAATATGTTGAAATTTTGCTAGGCATTCACATTAATTCAAATAAGTCTCTGTAGGAATTTTATTAATTATCATGAACAGACTCTGACCTTTCACTTTCACTTAATACATCACGATGAATCAGCTTACCAAGAACATAAGATAAGGAGTTACATGTATTATGTTGGATATATACTGTAGATTCCTTAATAAAAGCGAGGAATTAATATTCGCATAATTTCGCGAGAGGACGCTCTTTTAGATTTTAAATCCTTGCCTTTCTTTGATCTGGGAGTTTTGTTCTCAATGGAATCGTAATTCGTGAATTTTTATATCAAAGATTATGAATTAATAAGCTAAAAATTATGTAGTTAGACCAGTTTTGTTTCGGTCTTTAAGAAGACGGGTTCAGAACGCGCAATTTAATTCCGTGACGTTAAATCGTTGAGATTTTATAGGTAAACGGTAAATTCACGGAATTTTGTACTCGCGAAAAATAAGGAATCCACAATATTATATTGTGTTACATCATTTGGAAGATGCATTGACTAACTTAACTGTCATCGTTGTCATGATCATAATCACGTAGTATAAGCTATTTTAAACTCATATTTCCTTCCTTAAAGATATACTTTGACTCCTTTAACACATGTTGTCGTACATGCGATACTTACTCCGAAAAAAGAACTAATATATACAAGTAAGCGATTTTCAAATTATAGAGGATAAAACTGATGTAAAATTGTACGCATTGATTGAAAACATGTCGGATATGTGGCACACCTCTTAACTCTTTGGCGATAAAAAAGGGCGAGAGTGTCGGGTCGCATTCTTTTAAATCATGGCTTCTAGAAAAAGCGTACATATTTCTTTTATAAAGCAGCTATGCACTATAGTTTTAATTGTCTACATCTGTGAAGATATTTTATCAATGTAAAAATAAATACACTACGACATCATATTTTGAACTTGAAAATTGGGAAGTAGATATATATACACCTGCGTACTGTATCCCATGAGAACAATACAGAACAAAAATTGCGAAAGCCAAGGCAGTACAATATGTCCCTTACTGGTTTGAAGCAATCTCCAATAAATGGCAATGACTTGCATAAGAGTAGATCAACCGTGAACAAAGTCGACTTTGATGTGTAACTACCCATAAAGAAGCTACTTCCAGATTTTACTATATTTCTGAAAGCATGGGAAAAAATCCTTGGAACTGAATCCTTCACAGGGCCATCATTTATTGTCACTGTCTGTTTGAATTTGCAAATGAATATAATCACTGCTAATTTTTTAATCTTTATATTTGCTTTTACTTATTTATCAACAATAAAGATTATTCATTTATTCTATTAATGAATAAAAGAAAAATGAATTTCACATTAGTATTTCAGTGCAATCGTCTCCACATCCCATTGTCATTACACATTCATAAATACTAACCGCATTATGCAAATGAATTAAGTTTATAAAAAAGGACAATAAAAAGACAATAATGTGGGTCAGCCTTGTACAAAATTTATCTTGAGCTATAACTACCCACAAAACAGCTGCACACTGATTTTGAGGTCAATATATGGAAATATCACGAAAAAAAAACTGACTCACGAGAAAACTGATTGACAGACAAGCGGAATGACTCCCAGAGACAGAATTTACTCCCTCCGCTTCATCAGTGGGGGAATTTAAAGCATATATAGAGAGAACGACATTACTAAAACATTACATTTTTTCTTTTTCTTTTGTGAAATATTTTAAGATTTGCTAATGAGCACAATTTTATTTACAAAGCTTACATGTACATAAATGCATGCTAACACACAAACACGTTTTGTTCTTACTTTCATTCACTGATTTATGATTTTATTTTCAGATAAACAATGACGTCTATTTTGAAAAATATTTTCGTATTCCCGTTCAAGGCGGGGAATTCCAGACCAACTCGGCGAGAATACAAAGATGGAAGCATCTCTTCTGCTGTTATGTTATCAAGCTTCATTTCTATTGCTTTTGTACTGATCATAATTTTCACTTCGCTGAAGCCAGATAAAAATATAAGCACCAGTCCAGTCTTGTGGTTGTTGATTTTTATTGTAAAAGCAGCCGGTATACTATTTATTGTATTGCTCTCCATTACTGGTTACCGGAGTCGTGAGCAATGCCTAACGGGAGAAGATCTGGCAGTTGATTGGTCGTCTGGCCGGAAACTAGTGTTTCTGTGGATTTTCGGATTCGGAACCATTGTTCATGCTGTTATGAATGTCACGATAGATATCGACTGCCTGGTAAAATCCGGCAAGGAAGCCTTCAAGGGGGAATCCATTTTGAGCATTTTGAGTCACTTTTCGGCGATTATTTTTTATACATTACTGATTGGATTCATTAGTTACTTTTCCAAGTACAGATTTATTTCTTCAAAACTTGTGAATTATGGAATGCTGTCTATTCTGACTGCAACGCTGGTACAATGGTTCCATATTGAATTTTTAAGGTTTTCAAAATTACCGAGCACAAACGGGACATCGTCCAGGAAAAACGAGACAAAATACGACACCTGCTACTGGAAATCGGATATAAAACACTTTTTCAGACCTATATACCCCTATGTATCTCCAACACAGATAGAATATGGACTCCTTACAGCTACGTTTATTTTGGGTATGTGGACAACAGCTTCAAGGGGAGTCAATGCTACCGAAAATAGACCGTTGGATATGACAGAAGTGTCAGCTTTGCTCGATGCATCCAGTGACTCTGATTATCAGTCGGCCCAAAGGGGAAGTAGAGAATCCTTAGGGCATGCCATTTCACATTATGTGTCCATGATCATAGGCGTTACCTCGAGTTTGTCGATTTTCACGTGCTTTTGTATATATATCTCTGCCATGAAGGAGAATACAACTATGTATTTCGCATGGGAAGTGGTAGAAGCAATGTATAAAATTACTCTTCTTGTTGTCGTACTCGGAACATTCCACGCACTTGCCACCCAGTGCAATGAAAAAACTAATAAATTGGGTATTCAATCGAGTGAAGGTATTTTAATATTCAGTATGGCGGGAGTGGTCGGATTCAATTGCTTCGGATTTGTCGCCGGAAGTATGACAGGAAGTGACGTTGAAAATTATCGACCGGTGATCTGGGTTAGTTTGGAAAATGGAATGAACATTTTGTCATCATTTCTGCAAACGGTGTTGATAATACAGGCTGAGAGGTATCAGAGGCTACGTCAGAATAACCGCTCCTGTGCGAAAGTGGAGGATCTCTTTTTACTTCTTCATGTAATAAATTTTACACTTTGGTTGATTGATAGCATGAGAGCTGACAGCCTTATTGCCACTACAAAAGTCCAAGACGAGTTCTTCGAGCATAAAAACTGGCTGTTGATTACACATATTATTTTCCCGATTGCAACGTTTTACAGATTCCACTCGATGATTCATTGTTATGGTCTTTACAAAAAATTACAAGGCTGACTTATTTCTGTCAGTCTCCATTTATTGTTTGAAGAGTTTCACCAATTGGAAACTGAATTTCACCCAATTTTTTGAGAAATAAAATAGTTGTAAAATACTTTGTCCGTTTCTTCAAAGTTAAAGTAGAAGTACGTGTACACTAATAGATTACTATCTAGAAAATTTCATTGACCCACTCTTCTTGTTGGTATGAGAATATTTCACTGATTGGAAGTAATTACCGAGAAAAAGATTTCAAATTTTGGCCTATGTTCAAACAATAAGGTTAAACATTAATATTGTAGATACGTACTGTTTTACGGAACTTTGTATTTTGACTGACGCCTACAAATGTGAGCGAAATCCGGCAAGATCCACGGAGATTCGAATCCTTGAACACCGTGGTCAACGGCGATACACCGTCATACACTGCGTGAACTTTACTCTTGAAAAGATAGACACACTCTGTAACTGACTTTCATTGTTCTACAGGTTGTTATCTACTAAGGTGTGTGTGTGTTTGTGGTTTATTTACAAAATGCTCCGTGGTTAGCGTGTTCACCCTCCATTCCTGTCCTTTGGATAATATAAAAAAAACGTAGATTGTGTGCCGCAATCAGTGACTGAACGTCAAAGAACCCCCACTCATCGATTGTCATAAGTGCCATAGGCCAAATCTAGAGTCATGATAGTTGTGTGCTATGTTCAAAACAGTTATAAAGACTCTATGGTTCATATGAGTCACTTGACTGAGACATATTGTTTTCATTTGATGAAATATCAGAATTCGATCCTTCGTCGGTACCCGGTGACATCTCCATATAGATGAAATATTCTTCAGTTGGACGGACGTTAAATAACACTATCATAACATCAAGCATAAGTACGAGTATATATGTACAAGTGTTATATACAAAATACACCAGTTATATTAGTTGCGTTTTTGACACGATGAAGTGAATCCAAGGATTTCGACATCGTTCAACAGACATGCGATTATTTGTGTCTGAGATTGTTTCTCTTGTCTTTCCTGCTTGAGTTCTGTCTTGGTTACATTTTGAATGAGAACAGTTTCATTTGCCTCCTCGTATTTATGCCTGGAACACCCACAGATCTGTTCCGTAATCAACAGAAATATTGTTCATTATCGTATGTATTAGCCTACAATCTCTTGACTCAACCTTCAGTTTACAGAACATTTTTCTCAGTTTGTACTCTCTTCAATTTTGCGAATGTTCTATAGCCTTTCTTGCCTTTTTAATTTGTATGTACATTGTATTGAATGTTTTCACTACGGATCTTGAAGAGACTGTTACCGACTTTTTACCAAAATCGTAGGGTTTCCGTGGAATATTTAAGAGGGGTTTGGCATGCCAACAGGGGATGCTGACTTCTTCCGGGATTTGGTCCAAGCGCGTTAGGGATTCAAGTTAATTTTCCACATCGAGACCATCTTTATCCTAGACTTGTCATATTTTAGGGCTTTGATTTTCAAATATCCCTCGGTATTTTTCAATTTTACTTGTTAGATACATTCCAGACATACCAAAGATAATGAAATTTCATTAAGTCCTTTTAAGTGCACTTGTTTCTAAACCCTAATGTTATTGTTCATCTGAAGTAACATCTCAGCCGTATTCAACAAAAAAATAATATATTTTATTTAATTTTCGGACCGTACCTATTGTTTCAATTAGCAGAGACAGAAAGTGTAGAAATGTTTATTTATCCCTTTTTACCAGTTCTTATGATTCACACTCATTAAGCTGTCGTTTTTCTATGTAGTTGTAAAAATGTGTAATGTAATTGAATAAAAAAACTGTTATTGTTAATGAGTAGTGTTGTTGCGTTCTCTGGGAGATATTTAAAATATTTGACACGTGTACAAGTACATTGTGGATCCTCACAAGTCCACATGACTGTATAGTTTTGTCACAAGAAATAAACAAGATTGATAATAAATTTATCCAATATTCATAACGGATAAAATGATGATCGAATTTTTACAGGTAAAAGTGTTGTTCATATGCATGTTATTATCAATACATAATCAACAGTTTTCTCTTACTACAAGTATTCTTAGCTACCTATGTTACATTTGTTTAAGAAGCGAGAAAATGCAAATTTACGTACACCAATATCCTTATCAATATGCTTGGATAAATGTTGGATAAATTTTAGAATCTACAGTAAACCGAAAGAGAAAATATCAGGAGTTATTTGTATTAATTCGCAATATGAACAATTTGGCTTATAGAACCAAGGCAGATGGAATATTAGCTTAGTTGGGAAATGAAACTAAATTTATGTAGCAGACAGACACAACGTTTGGTAAACTTCTATATATCGCGCTAGCAACCAAACAATTAGGTTAACCCGATATTTATATAGGTAGTTATTCACAAATGGTACATAATTACCATGCGGTCTAAGAAAACCTTATCAAGAATGACGTCTGACATAATGAAAGTCGCTCTATAGCATGATGTTCATGACTGGCAAACAAGCCTCGAGTGTCTTATTGACTCCGGTAGTTATACTAGAATCGAACAATAGCGCGTTCCAAACCCCGCTGTATGCCGTTATTGGAATAAAGAGAATGGCTGGTACTGTGGCGCAAGGTTCATGTGATTCTCGAGCAGGATTTGCCAAGAAAGATCAACTATAATGAAAGAACGTGTATTATACAAGGTCGAGATGGATAAATGGTCTAAAATGTTTATTCATTTAGAAAAAAACGTGTGCCACATATTTATTAGTGAGATATCACCTTCAACAAAATAATGTTTCATTGAAATTGAGAACAGGCAGTAAAGTTTATCTTTATTTCAAGCTAGCCTTTTTTTGTAAATAAATTGAGCTGGAATTTGCACATAAGACACCATGCTCCAATTATATAACATGTGCATAGTGAAGTATCATCGTCAACGGAGCATTTCATTACACAGGCCAATGCATTAATGTAGAACGCAGTCCCAATACGCCGAAATATACGTTGGCACGGGACTTAGGATTTACTGTGTCATGCGAAGTATAGGAAAAAACAGTCGATTCCACAACGCGGACTCACGACCTCACAATACGAATGAGTTCATACTAATCATAGAGCTCAAGTATATATACGTATACTAGTGTAGACAAGATCTGTTGGTTGGGTGTATTGTTGTTATCTAACTTCATACTTTTAGATATTTTATTATATGGAGGCGCCAGCTTATACTGAGCCATCCTTTTCGATGGGTCAACCGGTCTAGATCTGCGCCGTAAATGGAACAGTCTTGGTATTTTCGTAAGAAATGTCAAAATTATATTTGTTGGAATGTTACGTTTTGTTATTTCTGCTGACAGGATATGAATCTAACTAAACTTTTCATGAAATAAAATTAATCTTAACTTTTCTCTGCCGCGAGATTGCAAGCGTAGCGACATTTATATTACAAGATGTAAATTTTCTCTTAAAACAACTTTGGACAAGATTTATTTTGAGACGTACCCGTGCTTTTACATTCAGCAGCTATGTTGGATGTAGCGAGTTTAAGCCCTGACGTTGGACCACTTGGACAGGTATGAACCGATCGTTCCATTTGTGATTCTACTGGTTGAACTGGTTCAACCGCATTGATGGATTGGCCCCTTGGTAAAGGACTGTACATATGGCCTTTGCTCGACACCTTTGGTATAGAGTAGTGAGGTTTTATTAACGTGCCGGTGATATTTGTGACACGGGACCTTTGTTTTGACTGTCTTATCCGACGGACGTTTGTAGCACGGATTCGAACCCATATCCTCACTATCAGAAGGCGAACACGCCAACCATGGAGACACGATTTCCGGGGACTGTAAGACGTGGACGCATTACAAAAACACGTTACACGTTAGATGTGTCAATTACTAATTTGAATGGAGATTGAATTTAGGTTTATATCGCTCACTTCAGCAAAGCCAGTACCGTATAAAAAGAGATAGGAAACATGTCCAACAATGGCAATGTAGATACAACAATATAAATGCATATTAAATTTGAAAAAAATAAAACTGTCTAGATCACGTTTTCATCCTATTCAGCCTTTCTGGGAGAGACGCCCTGTGTAATCGGCAGGACCTGTTTGAACCCGCTCCTTTTCCATCCGTAGGCAGATCCAACCGAAATCAACATTAAAAGTTTTAGGGGATCATGTAAGTAAAAGATTCTTCAGTGAATAAAAATAAAAACATAATATCGCATTGTGTTGAATATGTCGTTTGCTCGCCTCGACTTTGTTTTCTTTTGTCATTTTTGACACTCATTCATAGAGATAAGATGCAGTCTAAACTGCCTTAGCGACCCACTTAATTAACCTGTCTTATGTGACCTAAATAAGTGGTTCCCAATATGTTTTTTCCTTATATAAATCACATGAATTAAAAGACCACCTGTCATAGCTGACCCTTTTTGCTCCTTGACTTGAACGGTCTCTTAAAATACGTTTGACTACACATCTTAACGCTAGGAGACCAAAGTATGCTGTAACCTAATGTATGGGTTTCCCTTACTAGTTAAATAAAGAATTATGAGTAACAGGTTTGGATTTCAACACGGAAGTTTCAATCGGTTTTCCTAAAGTAACAGAAATAAAGTTTTGCTCCCGTGCTCCACCTTTCAATACATCCTGTATTGGAATGTGTTATTTCCGCTGTAACGAGATAGTGTGCAAAAAGTGACCAAAAAAAGAAAACACAGTGCGAGGTGTATAATAGAGTGTTTATCAAATAATCAATTGGACTAAATTTGGTATCCGAGCTTTGGGGTAAGTATAAACGTTATCTAATACAAAGTCTGTAGGAAGTGCCACCTGCTCATATACTGCAGATCGTTTTCAATGCTTTGGGGACGATGTCTGCATTTGACATGCTTGACACTTTTTTAGTTATACAGTGTCGACCAGTTTTCGTTTATAAGGGGGGGGGGGGGGGGGGGGNNGGGGGGGGGGGTCAGTTACAAATGCCCAAGAGAGAGGCTTCATTCCATCCGTGACAATGTTTGTCTTAAGTGTTTTTCTTTCAAGTAATATTCATTTGAAAAAAAAGATACAAACTTATTGAAATGGATATCCTTGTTAAACCCCGAAATACCCGCAAATACAATTTGTAGAGTCGATAAGATATCGACCAGACTAGGCGAATGCATCGGTGTCAGAACTCCGTGTTAAATAGCCCTTATCTTTTCACAAGCGCATTGTATTAAATGGCGTCTTCTCACATAGCAAAACATTTGGAATTTCAAGGTATATAGGTATGATATGTTATTGGCTAAGTGAAACTAAATGCTATAGGTTGAATAATGGGATACATTTACAGGTTAAGTTATAGCCTAATTCATAAAACAACCAGTGCAGAACATATGTATTTTAAACCTGGGGATGATATTTAGACAAAAGATATGATATTTACAAAACAGGTAAAAATGTATTTACAGTTTGCATATTTATACTGCATGATTAAAATCTGAAAATACAGTATGTTAATAGATTTAATATGAAATAGTTTTATCATGAATTATCATGTTCATATTTTTTGGACCCCCGGTAAATCCAAAACATATGAACATGATAGTATTAACAAGTGAACATTTAAATGTAGCAAGATAACCAGGTAAACAATAAAATAATTCATAAGCTTATCACATTAAAGAAAATACATGTATCTAATAAATGTAGATTTGCACAATTACACAGGTATTTGCAAAGAAGCAGCGTCAGAATAAAGCTGTTTGTCAGGTAACATAGGTATCTTAGAAATGTAGGCTTAGTGAGAATGTCTAAATCCAATGATTAATGTCACAAAACATAAAAAGTTTCCTTGTAGGGCGAAATGATTAGATTAAATGCTAATGTCTGTTTACAAACTCACAAGAAGTGTGACTGCAACCTTGAACTGCATCGGTTGTCGACACTAATTTCGATTGTATTCCATCAAATTTGGGTCAAGCCATAACTTCCTGGTGGACACACGTCGGACAGAGATATTTATATATCGCTTCAATTACCTCACAAGATCGAAAATGAGTTGTGTAACTCTTAACTGTTTCATAGTCCCGATGTGTTATTTGCTTATTTGATAGTACATATATACCACCTTTGTAAGTTTTCTTCATTTGTGTATGAATTTTGGACAAAATGACATGTATCACGACGTCAACCAGAATCAAGGAAGCATTCATTGATCACATTTCATTTATTCCAGTCAAATTGTTACAACATGAAGCTGACGCTTGGTTAAAAGCATCGGCACAGGATCTTCTTGTTTTATAAAATCAAAAGTCAACACAGATTACATGATCTAGTTTTAAATAATCGAAAGGCATATTGAAACGTTATTTAAAACAAATAATATATACCATATGCATATATTTGCCTTGCCCAACTTCCAAAATACACATATATATATATTTCTACAATTAACAAATTGTAACAGGTGTTGGAATAATGGCTGGGTTGTTGGAGAAATGGGCTGTCGGAATAATCGATTGTCGTTGTAAATGGTTCGTCGAAAGAAATAGGCTGACGGAGAAAAGGACCATAGAAATAATGACCCAATACCCAGCCCAAGCCATGTCGCGGTTGCTGTCCGTGTCATTCGGCTAAGACAGTAAAACCCGAGGTTCTGTGAAACAGTGAATGTTGAAACGTTAAAGACCCCTCCCTGCTCTACGACCATAAGTTACGAGCATAGGGGATTTTCTCGCCCTTCTTCAGCACACGTTGACGTTTCCATATAAGTGAAAGATTCTTGAGTGATACGTTCAACAATTCAACCAACGTGTACACCTGGATCCAGTTGCACAACGGGTTGTTAAATTAACTTGCAGTTAGCCGCGAACTACAAGTCAAAATTTCAGCTTGTAGTAAGCTAGCTTTATGGTTAAACACTGTTGTAGAATTGCTTTCTTAATCAATTACAGGTTAACTAATAAAAAGCTTGATTTAGAGTGACCACAACCACAATTTTAACCATGGGTAAGGTCATAGTTAAATTAAATTACCAGTTATACTTTTGTGCAACTGGGTCCTGGTTATTACGTCTGAAGCCCCAGGCTAATAGAGATGTCTATGCATTATCTAGTTCCTTTAATACATGTACAAACATATACCAACTGTCTATGGATGAACGACGGTCTATAAAGGCTTAAACGGTGGTTTTATAATTGCCCCTAAATGGATTCTATATGTCCAACCAAGCGATACTTCATTTTTTATCAAACTTCAAATTGAATGTTTGTTTACATCTCGTGTTTACATGTCTTCTTGTTTGAGAGAAGTATATGAAGTAACCGATAACCTGAACTCGAGAAGAACGGCAAGTATGGCATATGCTCAACATTTATGACAAAAGGGCATGGAGGGTTCTTTAACGTGCCGACAATTACCTCGACATGCGAAATCTGTTTTCCCTTTCTCATAGATATATATTCTGAAAGTGAATATGAAGTATAGTTTCAGAAAAGAAGCAATGGCAAGAAATTACTCACAGACGCCGGACGAATGGTATCGCATACAAGCCCTATTTGTCTATGACCATCAGAGCTAAAATACATTTCTCTGAACAATAGGTTACTTGGAAGCTTATATTATATCACCACTGTTGTTTGATGCCAAAGCTAAGACATTCTCATCCGTAGATGTAGAAAAGATAGCCGCCTACGCCGTGGCTTGAACTCGTGATCTCTCGGACCTCTTCGATAGATACATTGACTCAATTGGCTTACCCCATGATCATGATTATAATCTCAGAGTATCGTTTTTTAAACTCTTATTTCCATCATTGATGTAGAAGTAATAGCACAACGGCATATGTTTTTAACACTGAGAACGACATATCTGTACTCTTATTTTGTATCTCGCGATTAGAAATATCCCAAAAATAGTTCAACCGTCTAATTTGATTTGTAACTACCCATTTCTGCGAGAAAGCTACCCACAGATTTTATGCTCCATATCGGAAAGCATGACGGAAGTATGGAAAACGTTTAATTTCCGGTGAATGGTGATACATTTTCATTGCTTTTTGTTGTTCTTTGCATATGGATTGTATCATTTGCAATTTGAAGAATTTCTTTTTAATAAAAGTCGCCAATAACCAAGGCAAAGTGGCCTCGTCAATCCAGACGCCTTTGCTCCAAAGCAAATTGTCCTGATAAAGGAAGCTCTTGAATTACTGAAATAACATCTCTATTATGACCAGTTCAAATTTTTAAACATCTGTTCAGATAGGTCTGTCCGGACGGTGAAGCACCCGGATAATTGGCATCCGGATAATTGAAGCTCGACTCTAATGAATTTATATTAATTGCGTATTTAAGGAAATGACTTCACATAAGTACTTAAACGTAATTGTTTCCAGATCTCACTGTCATTACGCATTTTAATAACTACTAAAGGGGATTCAGCAGATAAAGTTAAAACCGAACGGCAAGAACTCACATAAATATAAGGCAATCATGACCAAAATCTATATTGACCTATGTCTACACATTAAGAAGCTGACGTGATTTCAACTCCAGATCTGAAAACATCCGGAAAAAGAAAAGCACGACAGAACGACGGACGGTCAGAACAACATTCGGACAGAGGTTAAACTAATAGTTTCCAAAATTTTACCGGTAGGGAACTAATAAGCATGGCATTGGTATCCCCAATTCATTATCGTTTTCGTGCCAATTTAATATATATTCATAATCCTAAATACTCCTTACAGCGCTAATATAGGTATCCGCTAACATAAGCACATTTGGTATTATTATATTTATTCACTGGTTTATAATTTTGTTTTCAGATGCACGATGACGTCCATTTTGCAAAATATTTTCGTATTCCCGTTCACGGCAGGAAATTCCAGACCAACTCGGCGGGAATTCAAAGATGGAAGCATCTCGTCTGCTGTTATGTTAGCAAGCCTCATTTCCGTTGCATTTGTACTGATCATAATTTTCACTTCACTGAAGCCAGATAAAGAAATTAACCCAAGTCCGGTCTTGTGGGCTTTGACATTTGTCGTCAACGCAGCTGGTATAATATTTCTTATTTTGCTTTCCATTTACGGATACCGAAGGCGTGAGGAATACCTAACGGGAGAAGATCTGACTGTTGATTGGTCCTCAGGTCGGAAACTGGTGTTCTTGTGGATTTTCGGACTTGGAACCATAATTCATAGTGTTATGAATGCTGCGATAAATATTGACTGTCTGGGACAATCAGGAAAGGAATCGTTTAAGGGGGAATTTATTTTGAGCATTTTGAGTCACTTTTTGGTGATAGTTTTCTATACTTTACTTATTGCATTCATTAGTTATTTTTCTAAGTACAGATTTATTTCTTCAAAACTTGTTAATTATGGAATGCTATCTATTCTGGCTGCAACGTTAGTACAATGGTTCCATACTGCCTTTTTAGAGTTTTCTGTGTCATCCAGCACAAACGGAAATTCGACCAGCAATAACGCAACAGATACCGACGACTGCTACTGGAACTCGGATATAAAACAATCTTTCAAAGATATATATCCCTACATAATTCCAGCCCAGATAGAATGTGGACTCCTTACAGCTGCTTTTATTTTGGGAATGTGGAGTACAGCCACAAGAGGAGCCGATGCTACTGAAAACAGATCGACGGACAATTTGACAGAGGTGTCAGCTTTGCTCAATTCATCCGATAATTCTGATTATCAATCGGTCCCGAGGAGAAGAGAATTTGTGATGCATCCTCTGTCACATTACGTTTCTATGGTCTTCGGCGTAACATTAAGTGTGCCGTTCTTGACGTGCGTTTGTATATACATTTACGTCATGAAAAACAATACAGCAATGTTTTACATATGGGAAGTGGTAGAGACAATGTATAAAGTTTTTCTTCTCTTGGTTATACTCGGAGCATTTCAGGCACTTGCCACCCAGTGTTATGAACAGACTAATACATTGGGTATTCAATCGAGTGAAGGTATTTTAATATTTAGTATGGCGGGAGTAGTCGGATTCAATTGCTTCGGTATTGTTGCAGGAAGTATGACAGTAAGGGACGCAGACGAAAATCTTCCGGTAATCTGGGTTATTTTGGAAAATGGAATTACTATAATGTCAACATTTCTGCAAACGGTGTTGATAATACAGGCTGAGAGGTATCAGAGGCTACGCCAGAATAACCGCTCCTGTACGAAAGTTGAGGATCTATTTTTACTTCTTCATATTATGAATTTTACGCTTTGGTTGATTGATAGCATAACTGCAAACAACCTCATTACCACTACAAAAGTACAAGACGAGTTCTTCGAGCATGACAACTGGCTGTTGATTACACATATTGTTTTCCCAGTTGCAGTGTTTTACAGATTCCACTCGATGATTCATTGTTATGGTCTATACAAAAAATTACAGACCTGACTTGTGTTTATCATGATTCATTTTGTTGTGGATAGTTACACCCTGGAGACTGTATTCCACACAATGAAACGAGATATAACAGAGTTGTGTTGTTGTTGCGTTGATGTTTAAATTCCCACTCTAGAATATTTCACTCATATGGAGACGTCACCGCGTGCCGAAGAAGGGCGACAAATTTTACATATGCTCGACACTGCTGCCCGGAGAGCAGAGAGGGTTATTTAACGCGCCAACACCTTCTGTGACACGGGACCTCGGTTTTTACTATCGCATCCGAACGACATTGCCAACCGTGGAGTGGTGCTGCGGGAATCGAATACCGGATCCGAAGTGGAACACGCTTACCACTCGGCCTTGGAGCCCCCAATAGAGTTGTTTTTTTTTAAACTTGGCAAGTTACCTCAAATGTATAAATGTGTGTGCAGTTGTAAAAAGGCTATCCAAAAAACGTCATAATCCTGCTTTTGTTGTTCGTTCACTGATAGAAAGACGTCAACAAATAACTAATCAATTATTTTCGCCTATGTTCGGACAAAAGGAAAGTTGTTAATCGGGTCGATCCGTACTGTATCTTGGGATTTTTATTTTTTACTGTCGCATGCTTGAATTTGGAAACACTTTGATTTTACATTGCAATTTATGTTGTGCGTCAATCGTAGATTAGTGGCATACTTCTTTAATGAACAAATGTCTTCTGTGCTTCCAATGTACTTTAACGAACATATATCTTGCTTTGCAGTTAATTCTTGCTTTCCCCTATATTTCAGTGGTCATATATATTTTTGCTGTGCAGTTAATATTTCCTTTTTCCTATATTTTTCATCGGTTAAAATGTTTGTTTTGTACTTAATATCTTCTTTTTTATGTTACATTGGCCATATATATTTTTGTGTTGCAGTTACTACATGTATCTTATTTTGTCTGCATTGTTTATGAACCACACGTCGTGTTTTTGCAGTTGATTACCGCAATTCCCTGTGTATCATCGACCATATATCTTTGTTTTGCAGATTGTATTATCCCTGTATGTTTCAATGGCCATAAATCTTTCATAAATCTTTGTTTTGCAGCTGAATTCTAATTGTTCTTGTATGTTTAATTTGTCGAGTAGCCTTTTTTCAATCACATATTTTCGCCTTGTGTGTTTCAATGGTAATATGTTACCTGTTTATCTTATTTAAGGTAGCTCATAATGCTCTGTATATCCCAAATTGATGTCTGTACGTTTTTTATCCCAATATCTAAACTTGTTTGGACTAGGTAAATTGTACGTCTTATGTTTCTTATAATGCCCGATACCACTGCATTTGTGCATTGAAGGGATCATATGCCATTTTTATCTATACCGTATTTTACGAGACTTATTTATATCAAATGATTAACTCGATCCCTTATTCTATTATTATCTGTAAGAATTAGTATGTTTGATGATGTGTTGAATTGATTATAGATTC
>JACSZP010062927.1:0-16443 GCA_016161895.1 Pinna nobilis
ATCTCCAGTGATCCAACGACAATTCCTGTAATTTACAGTGAAGAGTGGTGTGAAACTCAAATGTAGTATGATGTGGTTTCCATAGCAATGTGAACTCTGGAGCTCATGTGATATAAAACCTGCACAAGATCTTATAGGTGTGGAGGCTAATGCCACTTAAGATTATTACAGGATTAACTCATTCAAATGATGATAATCATGTAAAATATATAGCGATGGGCAGCTTCATTCAAGGTAAATACATGTAAATTTATTTTGATAATAATCGAAATCCATATGTTATAATTACTACGAATGCATGGCTATTCAATGTACATTCATATTTGCCACAATTTTTCTTCACCTCATACACTCCTGGGCTTTGACCTGTATGCTACTAAATATAAAATTTTACCTAAAAATAGCCCATTCCACCTATACACCATATTGATCTATACCCAATAATTTACAGTACTTTAACCACTACTTTGAAAACCCTATTAATTTCAAATTTAAGATAAATCTGTTCCCATTTGGTTTCAATATATCCTGGTTTGACTGTATAATCAATGATGCTGAAGTTGTCAAAAATGGTTGTACTACAAATAAACATATAAATCTATAGTTCAACTATCGGTATTTTGTAGGAGTTTATTGAGGGTCAGTAAGAATTGCTTTTTCATTACAGCGAGCATCTGTGTCTAAGATAATCACCTGGAAATAAAAGAATTACCTACCTGCTCTAAACAATGCTCCAGATGCATAGTGCATGGTCAGGACTCGGACCAACTGGTGAGTCGTAGTACAAACATCTTTTTTGTCAAACTGACCGAAAGAAAGAGGAGTACGATCTGATGCTATAAATAACTTCAGCGAGGCATGGACACTGAACAACAGTGACACTGGATGTATACAGAGATGGCTTATTCTGATTGGATCACAAGTTGCAGCAGATGAATGCTTGAAAGACTTAGGTAATAGTTTGACCACCGGATTTGCACGTTTGGAATATGAAAGTTTTGTTGGAATGAGTCCTTCGATTTCCTTGAGAATTCTGAAGACAAAGTTATCATCTAGGTTGATAGCGACTGGTTGGATGCCAATCTCTAAGGATTTTATCACAAAATTTTTCAGGCAGTCTTTCTCCGTGACCATCTGTAGATGAGCGAAACTAAAGGACTTTATCACAGCTAGTTTTTCCACCACGTTCAAGCCTTGGACATCTGGAAACTGTCCCTTTGATTTGGATGAGAACTCCTGTCGGATAAGCAGGACTGGAAAATCATACAACCCTCTTGTAAAGTACTGCTGATTGTCCATTTGTAAGTTTCCAATACACACTGACAGGCACGTGTGTTGATCTCGGTCGCCTGAATGTTTGTTTGAAGTGGGCAGGTGAGCAAGAAATAGATCATCAAGTGTCACCTGTAAAATCTCTGTCACTTCATCTGTTGACGTCGTCTCATCTTGCAGTACAAATCGCAGATGCTGAAAATGTACTCCCATACAGAACTGTGTGCGGGGCAAAACCTGGACTTCCCTAGTCATCTGAGAGTTTGAGGAGATGCTCACTTCCTGTGCCATTTTATTTTCTATTAAGCACTGTTCTGATACAGATTTTTCTGCCACTGTTGTCACGGTTACAGCAGTGTCCTTTCCTCTGATTCTACTTCTGACCTCCTTTGCCGACACTTCAGCTTTACTGATTGGTTCAATTGTGACATGGGTTACCATAGCAATACTTTGAACTTTGACCTTAATGTCAATGCATTGTGGTATGGGTACGAAGCATTCCATGTCAGAATTGATGTCAACCGGGCCACTCCACAGTACAGTTGTCAAGCTTTCAGATGTACTCTGGGGCAGAGAACTTAAGTGAATGCCAAAGTGCAGCCTGGGTAATTTTCTATCACCAACAGTATCTTGGAATTTCTCATTTATCATGGCTGGTGTGTAAAATGAGTTGCCATGCGGAGATAACTGTGGAAGGTCTCTTATAAGTTCTGTTTCCTCTTGGACATGAACACCTAAAAATAGATTAACAATTAGGTGAATTGTACATGGAAAATACCAATATATCAATGTTTCATCTATTGCATTAAACCCCTATGGTCCCATATAAAACAAGAGGTCCAATGGGCCTTAATGGTCACTTGAGTAATGAATTTGGTTGAAATTGGCCCACTGATTCCTGAGAAGAAGCCTATAATGTGAATGGGAAATGGCCTTGTACTTTCAGAGAAGAAGATTTCTTTAATGTTGCAAAATTTAAACCCTTTAGGTCCCAGCATGGGGCCATTTATGGACGCAGGGGGATGGTTTGAACAAACTTAAGTCTGCATCACCCAATGTTGATCCCTGGCATTTGTTTGAAATTGGCCAACTGTTTCCTGAGAAAAAGCCTAAAATGTGAAATCATATAGTAATCCTAAGGGACTTCTCTTGAACACATTTCAATCTACACACCAAAACAATGCTATCTTCCACAAATCACAAATTTGGCCTTGTACTTTCAGAGAAGTTGCAAAATTTGAATGCTTTTGGCCCTAGGGCAGGGCCATTTATGGACACAGGGTGATGGTTTGAACAAACTTGGGCCTGCATCATCCAATGTTAATCTCTGGCAAATTTGGTTGAAATTGACCTACTGGTTCCTGAGAAGAAGCCTTAAATGTGAAATCAATTAGTAACCCTACGGGAAATGTTTAACCCCAGGACAGGACCAAAACTGACCCCAGGAATTTCTCTGTTCAAGTCTGAACAGACTTGAATCTACACCCCAAAAGGATGCTTTGTTCCACAAACCACCATATTTGGCCTTGTACTTTCAGAGAACTCTTTTGGCCCTAGGGCAGGGCCTTTTTTTTTCGACTCAGGGGGTGGTTTGAACAAACTGGGGTCTGCATCACCCAATGTTGATCTCTGGCAAATCTGGTTAAAATTGACCAGCCGGTTTTTGAGAAGAAGTAAAAAACGTTAAAACTTTACGCACAGACAGACGACACATGGAGGATGACTACGGATGGGAACGGAACTTAATAGGTTACTCAGGTGACCTAAAAATCTTGGATTAAAACTCAGATCTGTAATGCACAAAAACGATTTGTGTGTGACACACATTCTTATAGTGGTTGGCAGTTATGCAAAATTTCATTCCTCTTCTTTGACTGTATCTAAGGCTATCTAGTGGACACAGATGTATTTAATTCTGAGAGAGGGATCAGTTTAGGGCTGCAATAACTTCACATTAACTTTTTCACCAGACCATCTAAAATATTTGACCCCATAGAACCCCCCACCTAAAATAACCGCCAAAGGGTAGCTTATCAACTGGGCGGCTTTCCAGTAGATCCTGGCCGGTACCATTCTGATGTGTGGGATTGAAGGGGTGAAATCAAATGAAAACCTGGCATGATCTTGTCCACTTATATATTGTATCACACTCTGTTACAACCAGCGTATAGATAAGATACTTACTTGTGGCCATGACTGAGGGATTCTGGTGGCCATACATGATAGGGACAGATGTCTTATTGTACAGTAAACAAGATGGCGACCTGTCATATCTGATGACATAGTATATAACTCCTTGCTTTATAAATCCTGTGACACATAATGGCCTGGTCTGTAGAAAACTATCACTTTGTGGCACAGCTACTGTCACTCTTGCACCATTCTCATTGGCTAATAATCTGACTGGAAGTGACCAATCAGATTTGAGTTTTTCATTATCTGCTGCCTGAGTATTGCTTTCTATTGGTTCCTTCCTGTTCTGTGAATCATTTTCTTGATCAGATTTCTGTTGGTCTAAGAACCTCAGTGACATGTAATTTACACAAGTCTCGCCATGGTCTGACAACTTGGTCACTGAATCATCGTCCAACACTGACCAGTACAGCAGAGGGTGTATATCACTGTGTCCAACTGCACAGGAAGTGTGACTTGGAATGTCCACAGTGGAATTGTGGGACTGTTGTATATTCACCTGCAATAAAATGTTAATATTTATAACAAGAGAAAACTAATGTTCAAATTTCAGCATCTAATCCTAATCCATAGTAAAAAAAAAAATTGGAACACTGTTTAACCTACTTTTACGTGAAAGTGGGTCATGGTGACCTAAGTGTGTTGAAATGTTAAGTGGATCTGAAACTTCATTAGAGAAAGCTAGTGCCCAAGTTTCATCTTCTGATCTGTAACCATAGCAAAATAAAAGTATAGAAAACTGTTTTACCAATCAAATCTAAAGAAGTTCACAATGACCCAAGCCCCAAAATTTTGAACTGGACCTGTAACTCAATAAGGGGAAGCTTTTGTCTACTTTTCAGAATCTAATCTGTATACATAGTGAGAAAAAAGGCCTATTTCACCTAGTTACATTTACAAGTATACCTGTTCAAGGTAACCTGAGCCAACTGAAGTGTAAACTGCATATGTAACTCTATGAGAGGAAGCTCATGTCCAAAGTTCTCGGACAGACAGACGGACAGACATTAATTGCCATAACATAATAGTACTGTCTTACAGCAGGCATATAATGATGTATATGTAATGAAAAGGCAAGTTGGGTTGCTTATGCATATTGTTATTCAATTTCCCACTCAAGAATCTTTCACTTAAATGAAGATGCCAAAATTAAGGCTGATGAGGAGTGTGGGTTCTTGGATGTGCCAGCACTTACTGTGACAAAACACCTTGGTTTTTACCGTCTCAGCCTTAGGACAGAGATAGCAAACTGCAGCAGGATGTGAATTCGTACACATGACCTCAAAACCAGAAGATCTAACATGCTAAAGATGCTGAGTGACTGAGATCTCAAATTTTAGAGATCATAGATATTAAAATTACCTTTCCTGAGGAAAGTGGTATGCAGTGTAAAGTTGCAGACAAAGGGGTACAGTAGTTAGACACACAGAAGGTCTCTCTTATTGTTATGATCCTCATCTTGTCCTTGATAGCTGACTGCAGGGTCAGAAAGTACACCTAGAATAAAACAAGGGAGATAATTAAAGTTAGTCAAGAAAGAGTTGTCCTTCTTTGTAGACCATTTTATGACTACAATAGCTAATCTAAATCAAGTTAATATCACTGTTTAATTTAATTGTTTTTGTATTAGGGTTTCACTATGCTTTCAACATTTTATTAGCATATTGTAGCCCTATTGAGCTGATACTGGCATCAGAAATTCAACCTGCACAAAGAACTTTATCACATAGTGTCAAGGAACTTAACCCATTCACCCCTTAAGACGCATATGGGTTTGCCTAAATCATTGACTTTAGGAAGTGTCCATTAGATTCCAGGGAGTAACGAGTTAAGAATAATAATCCTTGATGCAGGACCTTGGATTTTAATGTCTCATCTAAAAGTCAGGAAAAACTGCTTAACATTGCACTCTAACATGGAGCCCCATAGGTTTGATATCAAGAGACAGCCTCACAAATTGTAATGTTACATACGTAGACAGGTAATATGTCAAAGAAGATATTAAACACAGTGGAGTTGGTCTATAACAAGTCAAAGGGGATTGACTTTTGACTTTGATATAGGCATTTTAAGCATCAGAATTCATTACATAAATCGATAGATAGTACTGTAAATCCAGTTTTATTCATGAGAATTTTATTTTCACATATTACGCGAGATCACTTACTCACAAAAAAAAGTTCTCACTTATTACACTAACCAGACATTGATATGCACCATACAGCATTAATATACTCAAAAGACATACCCGTGAAAATATAGTGTCATGAATATTTACAAAGTTACCAATTCACCAAAGTAAATTTCGACGAACATTTCTGGATTTACTTTCATTCTTTTCAGGGATTGAATTACTCTTTGTTACAGCACTGAATTCTTTTTAAGCCAATTCGTTATAGACAGACTCTACTGTACTTCTTTAATGCTATTGATTCCACAAAATCTCTATAAAGTATGATTTCCTGTCTTGTTGTGAAGTTAGAGACAAAAAAACAAATGAATTAGCTGATCTTATCCAAAAAAAAAACTGACTGACCATTTGTTGTCCGTCCCTTTTCATGGTCATTTTAGTCTGGACATAGCCGTCCAGGAACAGCGTCTGTCCTCTGTCGGGTCGATATCTCTGTAGGTCGACTTCCTCCTCTGACAGTGGTATGATGCTGGTCTCGTGTAAGTTGCCATCGTATATCACAGCGAGCTTGAATCCATCCTGGAAATAAAATTGAAATGAATACTTGGTGCATTTGTTCCACTGTTTGGTAATTCTATTCTAATACTGTTCTACCTTGCTAATTTCAATATTACTACATGTATCACTATATCTACAGCAATCAATTTCCCTCATTAACCCCCTCCCCACCTTCCTATCAAGTGTAATTTCTCACTGAGGGACACTGTAGCATTTAGGGACACAGTTTAAACAAATCAGAAGCCCTGTTGACCAATACTGACCCCTAATAAAATTTGGTTTTACTTGGCCCTGTGGTTTCAAAGAAGAAACTGAAAATGTTTATAGTTCACAGATGGTATGGGAAGAATGCTAGAAAACAATGGAAGAGAAATTTTTCCTTTAGTTCATCTGACTGACTATGATGATCTAAATATGGATAATAGATAAATTGATGTACAGAAATAAAAAAATTAGCATTGTGTAGAACGATGAAGACTTACATTAAATCTGGGTGGAGTGAACGTTTTCCCAGATGGCAGTTGCCATGTTGTGCCATCTGTCTCTATGACAACTAGATCAATGTCACTTTGATTGGTCATTAAACACCATGGGTACACATCAATAAGAAGTGTACTACATTCTGGCCAGTACTCTGAAAGGTTGATGTGCAGATTCAAGCTTGGCTGTGATAACATGGTCTCCAGAGTGTTTGAGTTCTGACAGCCTGACTGTCCTTTCAAGGTCCCTGGTTGGAATGGCTCTTTATCAACAAAGTCTTGCTCCCCAATGCTATGAAGATAAAAAATAAGTATATATAATACCAGCTCCACTCTCATATCAAAGATTGGTTTACTATGCCCACAACTCAGCAAGCCCATATACCGACTCTAATCTTTGACACTAAATAGACATTTTAATGTCTCTCAACCTGGACAGACTATCATTTCATTTACCTGTTTTTAGATATCTCTGTTTCACATCCAGTGTGCTTGTCTCAAACACTCTGATAACAGTGTCACTGCTGAGGTACTTGACCTACTTTTACCTAGTTCATCTGTTTGAATGCAGTGTAGAAACACATGCACAAAATATATTATTGAAGGTTGAGAGAAAAATAATCAACCAAATCTTTGTACAGGAACAGAGAAATCTCATCCTCATATAAAAACAAGAGGCTCATCCTGGTATTAAAAATAAATGCAAATTCCATGACTCAGCAAGTCTCGTCATGGATATTGCAAATCTTTGACACTCAGACAAGATTTCTCTGTCTCTCTACAAAGTGGTGAAAGATCCTGTTTGTCCCTTTTTAAAAATGGTGATAAATTCTATTATTCTTTTATGACGAAAATATTTCATTTTAGATGAAATCTCAAAGTAGATCAGATGATCACCTGTTCTTCTGTGTGAAGCAATATGGCCACATATCTGTGGTGGATTTTCTCCACATAGTAGTAAGGTTCTCCACATCCACATTCTCTAACTTGCTTCTCTCCACTTGGTCTATCAGGCCAGCTGACAGTGTCACTGCTGAGGTAGATTTTTCGATTCCCTGGCTGCCAAAACAGAAAAGGAAATATCAAAGATTAGTGCACTATGCTCTCTCTCAACCATATTGTACACATGTATCTCATTATGGTTTAAGCACTTGCCTCATGATAAGGCAGACCTGGTTTCAAATTCATAGCACAACAAAATACAAGTCTTTCAAATAGAAAGTACACCTTTCTATTCCTTCACAAGGCACTCTGGGTTTGGTGCAAAAGCAGTGAGGTGTTCAGTTGGGACTGCAAATGCCAAGGTTCATAGTCATAGATAGTGTTAATACAAGAAAAAGTCCTTACTGCTGAATAGACTTAGTAGTGAACCCATCAAATATTGATCAATGCTTCGCACATGTCTATTCAGCAGTAAGGACTTTTTCTTTTATTAACACTATGACTATGGACCTTGGTAGTACATGTTAGATATTTTATGAATGACTGGTGAACAGACAAGATTTAATATCTTCTAAGCTTTCTTTGAAGCTGGGGGTACATGTAGTAATAATGCTACACTGCCATACAAACTCCTATCCTAAGTCTGAAGCCAATAGTGCCTCTCAAGTGGAGTGTTAGTGCAGTGACCTTGAGCTCAAGGCTTTCCAGTAGTCTCTAGGGCATAACTAGCTTTGCTTGCCCTTCAGATGAAGCGGTCCCAAGTCACAGTTGGTACTGGCTCATCACAGTTTCCTGCAACTCTTTTTACAAAGAATCTTATGATAAAAATCACTTGTAGTCGTAAGTGTATGAAATTTCATTATTGTTTATTTGAAAAATTTGAAACGTAATTCAATACATATAGTCACAACCTGATATATATCATTCATGTTACCGGTAATCAAAGTTCATCACAACTGGTCAGTTCTATTGTAATACGTACTAAGTATGATCAACTGAAAATTTGCTAACTTACGATAAGGATTGATTTCGATCGTAAGATTTTTTGTGAAAAAGGCTCCAGAATGCTCCAGGACAGCAAGTGACAAAGCTTGGCCATTATGTGGAGTACCTAAACTCATGTTAACTAAATATCTCCCTATCACTGAAATATTCCTGAGAGAAATATAAGACAGAACAACATAACAAACCTTAACTGAAATGAAAGTGAATGTGTAAAGTCTGCTCCTAAACACTTCAGCTGCAGTTCTCTCCCTTGTCCTGGCACTTCCATTTGGTGGTGCTCTTTTAGCTTCATGGTTTCCATGTGAACAACCAATGATCTGGGGAGGTGAGACCTGATCACATAGAGTGGACATAGAAGTACCTGCAATAGAGGAATACATCATAGTACAAAAGACCAGGGAATACAACAAATGAGGAACTCACATGAACCAGGAATACAACACATAAAAATACACATGAACAGGGAATACAACACATAAGAATACACACAAACAAGGAATAAAACACATCAGAATACAGAATAATAGGGGATCCATGTCCTAAGAATACATATGAATAATGAAAACAACACATACAAATACACATGAATAAGGAAAACAACACATAAAAATACATTATGTGACATTCAACATTATGTTGGATATTTTGTAAATAGGTGTTTTTTTTTCCTTTTATTGTAATACCTAGTGTCGGTGTTTCACAAATTTTATGGTTTTGAATTGATTTATCAAGCTTTCTTTAATTTTTATTATCATTATTATTATCATTCTTTTTTTACAGCTAAAAGTGACCAAGAAACAAGTTCTCCCATGCTTGGCTGTGAAAGACAATGTTTACAAATGTACCTGTGAAAAGATAACTACAGCTTGTATGCGCTATGACGTTACACATTGGGGTCAAATGTTACAAACCAAGTTCCATGTGTACATAGATTCTAGTCATAGGGGTTTAGGAGAAAAAGAATCAAACAAAGATGTGTTGAATGGGAAAGGAAATCTAAATCCTTATGGTAAGGACCTGAACCCTCAGATTGGGCAAACAGATTCTTACCACCCGGCTTGAGATTTCCCTGCCCACACAACACACCAATGTATGATTCTATCATACTATGAATGTGTATGATTTATAACTTTCTGTTTATACCGTCTAAAGATGCAAGCGGACACGGTTAGAGATTTTTGGTATTGATTCTAAACGCTCGTCAATCTATTAAAATTTTCCTTCTTTCTCCAACCTTTTTTCAGTTTTGAAAATTAACTGAGCTAGCTTTTATGAAACAGTTATGCTTCCCTTATATCCATCAAGAGTGGTAACTCTAAATATACACTTATATGCCTTAATTTCACAGTATAAGAAAAATTCATAAAGTGTAACATTATATGTACGACAATATTCATGTACAAGAAATGACACCCTCTGTTGATTAACGTAACAGTAAAACTTAATAACATGCTAAAAAACCCTCCAAAATCTCCATTCTGTTCAGTTTCCCACATTAAAGAAATTAACATACAGAATTTAAATAATTAAAAAGAAATGAAAACACAGCACCAAACTGACATGGGCTTGCTTCCCTGATCGCAAAATTACCTATAAACTATAGATAAATGAAAATAAGGTTATATTTATATCATTTAATATGTAATGTTGCTTAATGCCACTTTCAACAATCTCTCAGTCATATCACGGCGACTGAAAATAAGGTAAATCTAAAAACGAACATTTTAAAGATAGATTTCATGGTTCTAAGAACTTCATTACTTAAACAAGAATTGCATGCATGTCTGTAATTTTCTAATGGTATAAACTCAAGCCTCTTTAATCTGGATGCCAATAATCGGGGTGCTTCATATTCCGGACAAACTTTCCCAGGAACAAAATTTTCAAAGTTCACTGGTCAATATGATATGTATGCACATTCATAAAGGCATTTCATTTATCCAGACAATTTCCCTGGAGAACAAAAGTGTCCGGATTAATGAGGCTCCAATGGAAATACTCAACAACAAACCCAAGTATAAAATGCCCCATGTGTTAAGTTGCCCAGGTAAAAGAAATAAATCAACAAATCAATACAAAAAGGTATGAAAATGAAACTGGACTGTTTCACAGAACTAATACAAAACTTAAAATCCATCAACAAAACTTAAAATCCAAAAACAAAAAGGTATACATGTATATAAAAGACAAAACTGAAAACAATATTTATCTAGAACCAAAAAACTTAAAATCCACCAACAAAACTTAAAATCCACCAACAAAAAAGTATATATAAAAGGTAAATCAAACGGTATGAAAATAAAACTGGACTGCTTCCCAGAACTAATACAAAACTTAAAATCCACCAACAAAACTTAAAATCCACCAACAAAAAGGTATATATTAAAGGAAAATCAAAATCAAATAGGTAAATTAAAACGGTTTTGTAATAGATTTCAAGGATCTCAGAACTCCCTTACTTAAACAAGAAGGCCCATCTGTAACTATCTACTAATATAAACGAAAAGAACTTTGTCCCTAGGTCAGTCATATTAAAAGTACTGTACACAATATTTATCTAGAACCAAACTAAAAATATTAGGTCTTAAAATAGCTTCATTTCTATGCTCTGTTGAATGTAGATAATGAATAACTGAATGAAACAAAATAAAGCATACATGACTTTGGTATTTCATACAGTAAATTAAAGCATATAACTACGCTAAATTACATTTCATGTATAAGCTGTTATTATCTGATTTCATTCAGAATTACACGGTGAGAATGTCAAGTGACATTTGTGCACTTTTCAAAAAATCTTAAAGAGACTGGTGTTGCATTTGTCAAATTTTGTGCACTTTTTAAAAATTTTAACAAGACTGATGAAAATGTTACGTTGGTTTTCACGAATAATAAGAACACAAAACTGTAGATAGGAAATAGAGCCACAGCAAAGTCTGAGAGAAATTTGGGTTTAAGGTGAGCAGGCCTTCAAGAGTTCATTTCTTATCCAAAATATGACGTTTTTTAAAAAGGTCGAAGTTCATGAAAATGTGGTTTCAAGGGCAGATTTAATGATTTATAGAGAAATTTGAGGAATATGTCTTTGTACTTAATCCCTTTAGTACTTAAAATTACAGGAAGTACATTCCTAAACCAGAGATAATTATGACAATATAATTTATTCACATTATCAGTGACGGACAGAGATTTCATCAAAAGAGTGTGAAATATTTTGTCCTCCACGATAAGTTCGAGGCTTGCCAAGTTTTGGACGAATGAAATATTTGACAAGAAGCTACAGAAAATTTGGGGTTACTTGAAGGCCTGAGTGAACAAAAGGAACAAAAAATGTTTCTAAAACTTTTTAAGAAAATACACCCAAAATAAAAACTCTTAATTGTAATAATCACTTACCAGTCTTTGTGTAGTAACATTATAAGACTGAGAGGGTTTGTCTCCCTGTGTGCAAATGTATGTAAAATGAGTTTACTGAGAACAGGCTGTGTGTGTAGAGCACTGATATCACACCCTCTCATGACATCACACAGGGCTCATCCTGGACTCATAAAATTTTTAGCCAAAAAATTAGCCAACAAAGATTTTTTCTTATGTGAAATATTTTTGATAATTTACATAGACTTACACCTGCTAGCAACTTAAGGCATTATTGCATATATATTTTTAAGCCTCTCCCTTTAGTTCCTTGACTTTCATTGCAAGATTTAGCACCTAGGCTTAACATATTTGAACACCAATCAAATCATTTACCCAGCAAAAAATTGTTAGCCAGAAAATTAGCCAATTGCAATTATTTTTAGCCAATTTCCACAAAAATTAGTCAATGGCTAAATTGGCTACCTACAGGGTGAGCCCTGCATCACACAACAGCAGCATCACTTTTACACATTATCAAACATGACAGTCACAATGGCAATTATAACAAATTTAGGATCAATCTGTTTATGAATTTTTTTTAGAAGTACATGATTGAAACTAACAAATTCCCAGTGTTTGTGATTTCAAAGTCTTGTTAACTCCGGCAAAGGTTCACAGATTTTAATGGGTACTGCACACTAATAACCTCTCATTGAAAAAAAGTTAAATTTGGCATAAATCTGACATATGCTTTGTCTTTGATCTTTACTTCATCTTTGAAAAACTTTAAATAAGTCCCTACAACTTTTCAAAGCATAAGCTTTTATAAAAGTTAATAGATTTGCATAAAATTGATTATTTCAATACTTCTCAAAGCAAATGATCTTTGACTAAATGACCTTTGAACTTTGAGAAAAATAATCCTTGCATAAGTCTGTATGACTTTGAAATTCTGCCTTTACAGATAATTTACTATTTCAGCACATTGGCCGTGTTATAATACTCAAAGCCAATCAGACTGACCTTTAAGGGAGACATCAGATTTCAATATCATTGACAACCTCGTAGATAGTGACTTAAAAATAAAGTTTACTACATTTCCTACTGATCATCGGTTCCTGAGAAAAACTTTATAATCCTCTTTGTTTCCAAGCTTATTGTGGCATCACTTGGTTTTCACTTTTCTTGTCTGATGGAATAAAAGGTTACCTATCACTGTCAAAGCTGATCATCCTGGACCATGGAATCAGAATGAGTACTCTACCACAGAGCCATAAAGATTCTCTTCTTGGCGAAAGGTGGTACAGTCAGACCACTTTATAACGACCGGCGATAATCCAACATTTTCACCTACTGACAGGACTTAGCCAAGAACAAATGTGCATGACACTGTATACCGTCCTTATAGCGGAATTTACAGCTTCCGTCACCGACATAAAATATTCCAAACAAACATGCATTTATAGTTGCTAAAGCCCTCGATACAATGACACAAACAGTTGTCAATAATAATTGTCCATTATATGTTTTGATTATTTATTGATAAGTCTAAATTTAAGAGTGACGGCTGTTAAAACAAAGAATCAGTGGCTTCGTAGTTACCTGGTGTGCACTTGACTGTTTCAAAAAGGGTGCTACAAGACACTCGGCTACAGAAATGACTAAGAGACCTGTAAACACCAATGGACTCAGCTGTCCCTATCGTTTCTTTATAAGAGCAATTTCGATACAATGACAGAATCCCCAAGGAACAAACATGGTCGTTATAAAGAGGGTTGACTGTATACATTTTCCTTATACCAGAGGGGAGTCCAGACCCCCTTGACACCCCCCTTATAGATCTGTGCATAATAGATGAGATCTTACCACTGTTTGATGTGTTCCTCCCTTTATGTGTTGACAAATCACTCTACACCATACATGTATAAACTGATCCTCTGACACGGCCACCTGTAAATGAAGGCAAATTATAAAATAGTAGAAACCTTGTAGCTGAAGCCTTCAAAAAGGACAAAAGATCTGTACTAGACAAATGGGGGTACATGTACCAATCAAGTCCTGTCTGATACCATCCCTTTTTCAGCCGTGGGTGGATCCAACTGAAAAATATCAACACATATAGGAGACTATGAGTACTTCATCCCCACAAAGTATCATTAAAATCCTTGCAGTGGTTGTGAAGAAGAAGTCGAATATGTGAAAAGTTGATGGATGAAGGAGAGACGATGCAATATGACTATAGTTCATTGAGCCATTTGCTCAGATGAGCTAAAAAAAAGACTGATAGAAGTTTCTGATCATTCTTTTTAATCAGAATTCAAATTTATTTCATTTTCAGATTATTCCGATTAATCCCTCATGACATTTTTTCTCCAGAGGATTCCCAACACCACACGATAGCCTCTGAGTAGCCCCTATACCACAGTAGCCATACCTTGACCATTCTGTTCTCCTTCAGCCTTTCCCCAGTGACATGGATCTCTTTGGACCATCCTTTTTCCGAGGCACCATTCACTCTGATCTTAATGCATCTAATCTCTTCCGGTTCCAGGACATATGATGGAGTAGCATGCTCCGATAAAAGGTCAGAGTTTAGCTCTGTGACCTCTGACCCCATTACAGATGTACAAAGTTTCAGCTCCATATCTAATGATAGTCGACTGGCTATTATCAACTGCCCTCTGACAATGACCTACAATATAAACAGAGAAAGTGTGAACTTTTATCAGTTCTATAACATTTTTATGGTCACTCACTGCATCTCCTTATCTATTCTTATCATTTCCATTTCAATATCTGAGTTTTCTCTTTGCCAGTGCCAATCTATTTTCTAACAAACAATATCCTTTAATGGCAGAGGGTGATTTAGTATTTTAACCCTTTCAACCCCAAGTATCAAAATGGTATCTTCATTTCTATTGTATTAGACTAGCCCATTATGGTCTGTGGTGTTGAAAGGGTTAAGGTAAGATTGGTATGTTTGATTGATCGTATTTTTAGGTGAAGGTGAATAAACCTCTAATACGAAGTAGAATGCTCTTTTCTATTGTGTTGGAACAGTCTATTACAGTTTGTGGTGGTGAAAGGGTTAAACTTTATTGGTGTTGTGACCTGGATTAGAAGCTTGGAAGCTAGTACTTGACCAGACATCCTAACCAGTTGATCACCATGAAAATCACATATCAAGTATAAACATAGAGATATGCATTGCTCTACAAATGTCTATACTTCAGTAATCATCTAATATTCACAAGACCGAGACCATCCCAGATTTACAGCCTGCGCTGCTGACTTCCTGTTTTTACCTGTTTCTGCACATTCGATAGCTGTTTGATGTACACTAAGAGTGTATACTGATGTTCAAGAGTTTTGATGACCCTGACCACTGTTCCCTCATTATCAATACTGAACGGCTCACACCATTTCCAGACCTTGCCATCAAGACTCAGATGTAGCTGCTACAACACAGACCAAATACAAACAGGTATATTTATAGGTATTATGTAACATAGATTCATTTTTATTACAGAAGTCTTCAATATTTCTCATGTATCTATAAAACAAGAAAACCAGATTTATTAAGTTGTAAAGTTGTAGTTATTAGCAATGATCCAATAACTTAACTCAAATACCGTGGACATTTTGTTAGACTTTTCTTGGTGAATATCTAGTTTCAAAATGATTAATGAGATCACATTTTTGGGATTACACACCTAAGTTGTTGTTGTTGCATTGTTGTTTAACGTCCCACTCAAGAATATTTCACTCATATGGAGACATCACCAATTGCCAGTGAAGGGCGACAAATTTTGCCTGTGTTCAGCACTGCTGGCCGTAAAGCAGGGAGGGTTCTTTAACGTGCCAACACCTACTCTGACATGGGACCTCGGTTTTTACTGTCTCATCTGAAACACAGGGACAGCCAACCGTGGAGTGGCGCTGCGGGAATCGAAACCTGGACCCCTCCGCTCGAAGTCGAACACGCTAACCACTCAGACACGGAGGCCCTGATTACACACCTTAAGATTGTATGGTGTTTTTATTTCAGGATAGAATTGTAATTTTTAGCAAAACATACAGTCAAACCTGGATATATTGAAACCAAAGGGGAATGAATTTTTCTTTTATATAAACAGGGTTTTCAAAATAACTGGATCAAAATAGTAATAGAATAATATAGCCATGGACTGAAAATAATTTCAAAATAAGAGAGATTTCAATATATTCTGGTAAAAGATACCAGAAAAGAAAATATTTGTAAATATTATCCGATTTCTAGATTCTTTCTCTACCTGTGTGTTCCTGTGTGTTCTCCAGCTGTAACAGTGCATCTCCCTTGACCCTAGATGGAGGTTCTCTTCAGTTCCCACCTGAACAGAAAGTAAAACTAGGAGTAACTGTATTCTAGCGAATACAAAAGTCTCCCAAACCTCCCAATAAACTTGAAAAGGCGCCATTTTGAAAATTATGAAACTCAAAATCACTTCTACACATGCTAGGCAACCT
>JACSZP010062933.1:0-11361 GCA_016161895.1 Pinna nobilis
GTACCCGTGTTGTACACGTGCGCTTACACTCAGCAGCCATGTTGGATCAAGCGAGTTCAAGCCCTGACGTGGACCGGTATGAACCGAGCGTTCCATTTGTGATTTTACTGGTTTAACCGGTTGAACCGCATAAATGGAATGACACCCTGGTATATTTAAGGGTTCCGTGTTTGCCCATTTTATTGTTTTTTATTCCTTACAGGAGTTGTAAGATTTGTCGATGAGCATAGCCTCTATATTTTCATTCATTTACAGAAGTTCTATATTAAAAGGGGAGAAGTAGAAGATACCATGGAACATTCAAATGTACTTAAGAATCTACTAAATGTGGGTTCATCAGGTTCCAGAAGTGTAAAAATAAGATTAATATCAAAGATTTAAGCACTTAGGGGGATTACTTATATGTTGACTAAAATACATTTTACTTTTTCAGGTGTATCTATAATTATTAGAAATACTTCGGTTCAGTTAATTAATATCACTATGTGAAGTTTTGGATCTTGTACGACATATTTTTCTTGAACGAAACAACTGAAGATAAACGTAAAGCGTGTTTCATTGTAAAAACATTATTACCAATACTTGTTTTTTCATGAAACTTATACGAGAGACGCAAATTAAAGTAATATACTCGTCCAAGTGCGTAGAAATATCTAAAACCTCCTGTATCACTCTCACATACATGTACTTTTTGCTCGCAGACACCTCATTTGATGTAGATAATGTTTATTTTTAAAAATTAACTTAAAGAGAGAGCAGCATATCATGATCATTTGTCCATGATCATTATAGAATAGAAATATGTATAATACTTAGTACACTGGTGTCTTGAGATGTTTGTAGGTGAATGTTTAACGTAGCAGTGTACAGGTGCTTTTTAGATTCATGAATAAAATATCATACGCTAATGTTTTGTTTTGTTCATTTATGAAAAGCAAAACCCGCGCAGTATTTTAATTTTGAACTGAAATGCTGTTTTGAGATTGCATCTGAACCTGTAAAGGAATGTAACGTTTATTACCATGCATAGACATGTTAGCCTTTCAACTAAGGTGATATCTTTTAAGAAATACATATAACCTGCAATAACATTTGCATCTAAATCATATCTTCAAAGTATACATATATACTTATGTGTGTTTTGAAGATATGCAAATGTTACTGAAGGTTATTTTCCGTTTTTATACTATTTGCTTATTTTATTAGAATTTTAGCATTTACGTCTTATGTGCTGACTTTATTTGGCTAATTCAAGTGTTTATCGCTAGGTCTTGTAACAAATCCCTCGGCAGTCTCAGCTATGGACAATATTCAGAGTCAGTACTAGTTGACAACGAACCGGTCTAGGAGTCGTAAGTTTTGTTTTGATGAAGAATTATACTACCTATTAAATCAAATTATTGTTTTTTCGCCAATTTAAAATTCCAGTTTTGAAATTAGTTTTACTTTAGCTAATTTAAGATTGCGCCAATAATTTAAATTCCAGTTTTGTTTTGACGAATTATAATACTACCTTTTTGAAATTAATTATTGTTTTAATTATTAAGAGTTCGCCAAAATAGGCACATGAACAGTACTGGTAAGCTGTTCGTTTTACAGAAAACAGTTTATAAAACTTCTCGAGAAAATTTATCACAAGTGTATGCCTTTTTAATACTTTCGTGCAAAAGTAATTAGCGTTGACCTTTACAAAACATAATTTGGTTGATCTCACAATGAGTGAGATCAGGTTCCCTAGAGGAGTCAGTTTCTACTGCTGCTAGCAACGCTCTTCACTTTCGATGCGGTCACATTCTAATTCTAAGAATTGTCAAAATTGGTCTGAGACTAGAATATCACCAATCATATTGGATAACGCATTGTGTGACATAATTCTCGTAAGCCGCAGTGGCCTACTGGTAAGTGTGTTCGTCTTTGAATCGAGAGGTCCGGAGTTCGAGTCAGAGCCACGGTACGGTAGGTTACCCCTGTTGTTTCTGATGAGACGGTAAAAACCGATATCCCGTGTTACAGTAGGTGTCGGCACGTTAAAGAACCCTTCCTGCTCTAAGGCCATACGTGCCGAACAAAGACAAAATTTGTCGCCCTTCACCGGTACACGGTGGCGTCTCCATATGAGTGAAAGATTCTGAGCGGGGCGTTAAACAACAACAATACAACAGAATGTATAGTTCTCGTAACTACCGCGAAACTTCCTCGGTGACGTTCACAGTTGATTGTGCTAAATTTCTTGGCCATAAAGCCTATATGAAAGTCGCTTGGCCCTAACAAGAAGGTCACTGTAAAGTGAACTTGCTCTTCTATAGCATATAAAGTGTGTGATATGAACACACTGTAGGCCGGTGATAAAGGGATAAACTAACTTCCTCTCTAATTGTAAATGAAAATAAACTTCGGAAATATTCACCAAGAAAGTTAAGTCAAAGGGAGACAACCTGATCATGAGATTGGTACTATTTGAACAGCTCCAAAGGAACTAATTAATGTAAAACGTAATTTATCCGGTACGATTGTGCGGGGTTATTGTTTCCATAAGTGACAGGATGGTATTAGAGGACCGTATTTGGTCCTTTTGCACACAATTTTGCAATATACATGTAATTTCTTTTATGCAAAAAAGTTTGAATTAAACTATGTAGTATAGGAAAATAAAATTTGTTCTTTTTTCTCTCTCAAGTTTGATAGTGAAATGCTCCAAGTATTGGCTCGCCGTTCCAAGCGTTAGGGTATGCGAATCATTTGTGAACCTGTCACACCTGCTGCAAGCTTACAGCCAAATTAAAATGAAGCACGAATGTTCACGCATGACTTTAAAGTAATTCTACAACTATTAAATGTAGATCATTATTTCGGTCAAATATTAAATTTGGTAGAGTAAGGAAGCACTTAGATCAAGAGTACATATTTGTATATTAAATATGAAGCCCGATCACTTACCATTCAACAGTTTTAGTCAATAGTATTAAAATCATTCGCCACAGATTAATTGACTCCTTCTAGGCACATGATCCCACCTCTGGTATATGCAGGGTCCGTGTTTATCAGACTCTGTAATCTGTATTCTCTATAGAAGCTATGAGATTGATGGATGTTCGTTACCTTTCGCTTGTCATGAACAATCCAAAAATTTGAGCCCCCTGAATTTTTTTTCGATTCATAAATAGTGAGGAATTGAGATTCATCACAATCAGTAAGGACTTTTCATGAACACTTCATGTTGTAGTACAACTTACTAATAGGTCTAAATATTGTCAATGTAGTTATTTTACTTTTTTATCGCCTCTTTTTTTATTAAACTTATTTGAGAAAATAAATGTAATCTCAAAAGGCAACTAAATAAAACGCAAAAGCAATATATGGAAATTTGACAAGGACTGTTTGTAATCCAGACATTTTTCATTTATTCTTAAGTAATGTTGACATTCATAAACCCTAATACATCTTATATAAATAAAGTAATTTTGTGCATGATTTTTTTATTTGTGCATAATCTTAACTTTAAATATTTTAAAAAGATTTCTTTATTTTCAATAGAGAAAACTAGTCTTACCCTTTTTATCCAATCTGTGTCTATTTAATAAGTTTAAATTTTGCTTTCTGCGCACTGTTAGCTGTTTAACATTTGAAGGCTCACCTTTGTACTGAGGATACAGTAGTGGAATCTAAGCTGGAGGGCAATTAATTTTTCCTCCTATCCTTTTGATGATATTATCAAAACCATGGCTCCGAGTCACAGTAAGTATTATCTAGTTCAAGATTACAATGAGTACAAAAAAGAAATGCTTTCCATGGTATATTGACTCTTTTATATTCAGAAACTATGTGCACTAGATATTAACTAGATGTTCGTAGAATGCGTTTTTATAAATAAATGTGTACGTATATTAATTTCGAAGAGTTTTTCTCAAACTTTGTTGTAACCAATAGACTTTAATGATAATTTATATATGTCATTATCTTCATATACCTTACAACAGGAAGGCAGAATTTCTATAGAAGTATATAATAAGAAGAATATAGAAGAATATAGAAGTTTTCTATTATTTTGCTATGTTTGAATTAAGATAGTCAGTTATTGTTTATGTTGCTAAGTCACTTTTTGTGAAAATATAAATAAGGGGAAATAGATGTCTCATTCACAAGCCATTTCCCTTTTCCGTATTTACGTTTTATTATAAAGTAACGAAAAAAAGAGTTCACTACTATAAACAATCACGAAATTTCGAAGCCGACATATCATAAGCGAGGGATTTCACGACAATAATTGTCACCCTGTGAACTTTGTTTGTAGAGATTATCACTTTATTGTTTGATCAGCAGCTGAGCGTAAATGTCAACACGGAACACAAGTGCTTAATTATGTGTCATTTGGTCACTAAATGCGCATATTGTTCTACAGATGCATCTGCGCACCGCCCTTCATCACACCGCTGTAAATGCACACGGTTGTCACCCGCCTCATATTGGTGACATTTTATTTTGAACACTGTGATAATGAGTTAAAATTATAAAATCTACGTGGAGACGGGATGCGTTGTGTTAGTAAAAGGAATATTTCAGCAAGATATAACGTCATGTTTTGGCAAGTATTATGTGTATAGATGATTATCTTATTCCTTGAAATGGTAATAAGATGAAAATGAAAATTTGTAACTATTGCTATTATTATTTTCATTATTAGAATTATTAATATTATTATTATTATTATTATTATTATTATTATTATTATTAATATCATAATTATTATTATTATCATTATCATCATTAGTATTATTATATATATTTTTTTTTATTATTTATTGATTAATTAAACAATTTATTTATTCATTCAAATTTTTTAGTTACTCATGTTATCATTTTAGTCAACATTATTATAGTATAATATTGTAACAGCATAACATATTTAATAAAATGCACAGTCAAACAATGCAGCGACTAACAAAATTCGGTCTCTAATATGCGGAAATGTCTCCATTATAGATATTATACATGTATATATTTATATATGTTCGATGTACAGGACGCAACCTTCAGCAAACAAAGTGTTTCCGTTGCTTTAAGATTTAGTATGCATCGGAACTTCCTAACAAAGATAAAAAGCTATCACTGTGCTTCACACATACTTTGTTTTCTTCATCCGTTTCATTTCTCACACATAAGGCAAATTTTTGTTATCCTTTTCTCCAGATCGTATTGTGACAAAACAATGATGTCTAAAAGCAATTAGTGATAAACTTATGAAGTTACTATATTGTATTGTTACTATATCCACTTTATCTATATTTCAGATGCAATGTTTTGGCCAAAGCGATTCACCGTGGTCCTTTTAGGCTTTCTGGGATTACTGTGTATATTTGGATCTCGATCTCTATTTTCCATCGTTATGGTATATGTCATCTCCGACAATAAAGAAAATACGGTATCATTATTCAAAGAAGTAAGTTTGTTCTATTTACATGTATATTTTTTGATTGAATTATATTCTAATTTGCATATAGATGCAGACAGTAGCTCATCAATCATGTGAACTCGTTGAACTGTCCAGTTGACAGTCACGAGACTATTACTGCTACACTAATAATGAAAAGGTTAATTGATATTCGCTCCGTCAGGTGCACCGTTTGTGAAACAGGTGGAAGGTTGACCGTTACATGTACACATGTTTATGTCTATCAGCTGTTATTTCCATTTATCAAATCATCAAACTCAAACGTCACTTAATATGTATTGTTATTATTGTTATTGTGTTATTGTTAAACGTCCCACTGGAGATAATCTACACCTTCTATGAGGCGGGCCACGATTTTGCATTCATTCGGGGGAGGGGGGGGGGGGTTGCAGGAAGAGCACTGTAATTCAGTCTTTGTGAGTTGGTTGTGTTGTTGTTTAACGTCCCATTCAAGAAAATTTCATTTATATGGAGACGTCACCGTGCACTGGTTAACGGCGATAAATTTTGCCTATGCTCAACACTTATGGTTGTAGAGAAGGGAGGGAAGTTGAACACGCTAACCGCTAGGCCACGGCGGCCCAATTCAATCTATAAGCGATCACTTCACTGCAAATGGAAAAAAATTCCAAATATGAATTGACATTATTAGTTATTTGTAGAGTATAAAAGTTCTAATTACAGCAATCAGCTACTCGTAAACAAATAATCACCACGTTACAAATAAATGACTGATCAGAAATGTTTCTAGGGTTAAGGTAGAGAGAAATGTATAAATCAATAAATAGATAAATACATACATACATACATACATACATACATACATACATACATAGAACAATTGATAAATAAATAATGAATAAATATTTTTTTCTATTTATTAGTACTTGAGATGCTATAGGGATTTGCCACAGGTCTGGGGTCCTAACTTCGGCGATATGACCTGATCTGTTGATGGACTTGGCACATTAAATCTTCCTCACTGCAAAGATTAATGTAATAAGCATAAAATGTTAAAGTCGAAATCAGATAAAATCCGCCGTGATATAAGCAATATAGATTTGAGGGGGTCTTTGATCAGAACTTTCTTTTAAACACAATAAAACTACTGTGTCTGCTTTTATTGAAGCAATCTCTTTATATCGGCATAATCCGTGCTCGCATTAATGCGTCTTCATGGGTACATTTATAAATAATGCTAATCGTAGGGCAACTAGGTCTGGTCACTCGTCTGCATACAGACTGAAAAGTAGGGGTCTCCGTGGTCGAGTGGCTAGCGTGTTCGAGGTCCGGGTTTTAATCCGCGCAGAGCTAATTCGCGGCTGGCCGCCCCAGTCTTTCGGATGAGACAGTAAAAACCGAGGTCCCGTGTCACAGTAGGTGTTGGCACGTTAAAGAACTTTCCCTGCTCTACGGCACACGGTGACGTCTCCATATGAGTAAAGGATTCTTGAGTTAAACAACAAAACAACAACTGAATAGTAAAACTGAGAACGTTCCATGTTTGACTGAAAGCAAAAACAGTACTGTTAATTACGTAGTTAAATGTCTAATAATGTGTAATAAGAATGTCTAATAAGATTACATATACAGTCACAATCGCCTATTAAGGAGGCGTAAAATATAGGTGTCTAACGTAGCATTTACACACTGATGCCTCTCTATAGAGATCGTGACGTTGTGGTGTTTTGTTTTGTTTTCTTTTGTATTTAGACCGTGATCATGTTCGCTCGGCAGATGTGTCTAGCGTTCCTTAAAAACTGAAGTGTCTAGGGTTTCTTATGTTTAGGTTGAAAAAGTGAAAGCTGAAGTACGCTGAAGTATCTAGCGTTTCTTGTTTTTAGGTTGAAACAGTGAAAACTGAAGTACCGTATCACAGAATGTGCTTGCATGTTAAAAAAAACTCCGTTGCTCAATGATCAAAAGTACCTATCATAGGCAAATATTGGTAGCCCTGCATCGGCCTTTGAATATCGTCTCCATATCATTAGAATATCTTTAGAAGGACAACAGACCAACTGGCCAACTACATGATACATACATAGCTTTTAAGGAATGTTCAGTTATTCCTCACTTTAATCGCCGATCAAAATAATGATCTCTACAGTTAATTCAAACAAAACCGTTCTCACGATCTGTTTTCGTATGTCATATTGGGTATAGGGTTGTTTGGTGTCTCTTGGTGTTTCATTTAAGTATTACTACTGTTTCTGTTTTCAGTGTACAATAAACGGTACTAGTAGGGATTTGAAGTTGGACTGGAGTGTGGCGATTTCTCAGTACTTTAATACGGCATATTTCATTGGCTATGTGATGACACAGCTACCAGGAGGGTATCTAGCAGCCAGGGTACCACCGAAGATGTATGTATATATATATATGAATTGCCTTCCGGCGCACTTGAACTCAACCCCTGTTGTATTCGGGTTCGTGTTACTCATTTTTTAGTTATAAGTGTATTTGTGTGTATTTCTGTTTGTATTGTTGTGTCCTTTTTGTTTTGGCCTCGGTATTATCTGTCGTTGACTTATTGTATTTGGAATACCCCTTAGTATCTTCTACTTCAACCCTTTAACAGTGGAACCTGAATATACTAAAACTGAGGGGAAATCAATTCTTCTTTCAAATACACAGGACTTTATATTATTTTAGTTAGGAAGTTAAAATCGTTTCAAATTAAGAGGAACTCAATATGTTAAGGATCAATGTAAGTGGGTCCCACTGTAGTTTGTTTGTCTGTACAGTCTTAATGAGCATAAAAGTTACATAATTGGGGCATTAAGTTGAAGTAGACTTCTTCGGAAAAGATTGTGCAAAAATCTTGTCCTATGTTGTGGATCAGCTGCCGGTATAAGGATTCGCGGACATTATGTTCTCAAGGAAAGGACAACATAACAAGCTATGCTACAACTGAGACTGCCAACTTCTAGACAGGGACTTTTTGCAGAATAATGATGTAAATCTAATATATAGCATACTGAACAACTATTTGACGTTGACGTCAATGCCTGAGTGAGCAATAAATGTTTTCATTTGATATCATGCTAGAAACTTGTTTGGGATGAATGGAGTTATTGGACAATTCAATCCTCACAATATCAAAGTTTGTACAATAGAAGAAAGAGTGTAAAATTTTTCTTGAACTTGGAAATTGGAAGAGATTAAGATTCTTATTTTACCTTTGAAGAAAATACCTTTTATCAGTAAAACCTTTGGTTAGACATATTGTCTTTTCTCTAAATTTAATCCTACCTCGACTATATGGGCACACTCATTTGAGTTTTATTTTCTCTGGAAAAGATGTTCTGGTATTTCCAAAAACTTTTCTGTTTTCATTACATAATACGATCTGCAAATTGCAATCTCCTCGACTTCTCAATTGTAAAAAGGAGAAACTGTATTTGTGTGTTGGTCTTTTCTCAGCATCGAAAGTGGCAACATTTTCTTCACTTAGGACAACTACCATTTCTTTATTATTTTAATAAAAATACAGTCAAAAGGACAATGCAATAAGTTCAGCCATGTACCCTCTGAGATTTCAACACTGGAACTCTCAGTCCAAGATGGGACGTTGAAAAACATAACAACTTGGTGTATGTATTCTCCACATTTAATTTGTTCTTTTACACAATATTTTGTGTGTATATACTCCTCACTTTCTCTTTTTTTATTCGCAGAGTATTTGGTGTATCTATACTGCTTAGCAGTATTTTGACCTGTATCCACGCCACAATACTCCAGTACAGTGTGATCGTCGTGTTTGTCGTCAGATTCCTTCAAGGAGTGGTAGAGGTAAAAACAACATTACGATACTTATAGAATTACACATCTGGAATTTTTTAAAACTTTATTTATTTATTTATTTATCCGTTTATTTTGCTAATCGACAACTCCGCAATTTATCCATGAAACTATGTATTGGAAATTATGCTTGTAAACCGAATATTGTGCCGTACAGTACATGTAAGTTTCGAGATAGAACATTGGGCGTGGCCATCGTGGTCTAATTATACGAACCGCGGTTCGCCAGAGAACGCGAATTGGTCTTGGTTTATTGTATTGTAGTCTTCGTATAACCCCGAGGTTCATTTGACGGTCGCCATGATTTGCGAATTATTTTGACCGCCAAAAAAAATCGCTACACATTTCTGTCGTAAGTTATTCACTTATGATTTCCAACTGTGTCGTACGTAATTGAAAAAGTGCTGTTCACTGTCGCGGCGATTCTTCAAGTGTTCTCTTCGAAACGATTGTTTGAAACAGATATACTTATCATGAGACCTCTGACGATAAACTAACAACAATTTACAAATAATATGGCCAGCATACATTAGTGTTCGAATTTTGGGGATTTGTTTCGTCATGTCCACAAAAGACTTAACGCAGACTCAAGCCTCGATGGAACGCAGTCGTTGACCGGTGGTGTCTTTCCAGGTACGTTTGTATGACCAAATGACTGAAAATTTGTCTAGCGTGGCGTAAATCAAAGCAGAAACAAACGAACGGACATTAAATAAACATATCTATTTGCATGTAATCTTTTTTCTCGTGTGTGCACTCGTCTGTAAATACTCATGAAAAGTCAATTTCGCAAATTAAAAAGGATTTTCAACATAATTGCTATTGCCGTTGTCTTGATATATTACTTCTATATCAATATAGCAAATTTATATCGCACTTACTGAGACAGAAAACACAAAAGACATACATGGATACACAAAACTTCAGGGCTTATATCACTCAAATTGTGTAGTTGAATATCAGAGATAATGGTAATATTTGGCTTTAGCTTCTGAAACTTTAACTCACTCACTCTTACGCCTAATATTAGTCGTTTTACTGCATTTGAATGTCTATCAAGCAAATCTTACTAAGATAGTCATATTATGATTTGGAATATCATAAAGATGTTTCTCCATCTCGAGTAATAGATATATAAAAAAGAGAAAGAAGGAAAAGACGTCCTAGAAATATGACAAGTCTAGGATAATAGTGGTCTCAACGTGGGGGGAAAACCCCTAAATCTTAACGGGATGGGACCAGGTGTCCAGACCGAGTCAACGTCTCCCGTCGCTAAAAATAAAAAGGACGAGATACATGTAATTAGAATACATATTAGCATACTGTAATAGTAATTGTAATTGTGTCTTTCCGTGGGTCTTCATAATTACTATAAACGTCATAAAATAAAACCATCAAAGCATTCAGATCAGAAACAGGAATTGGTTTAATTGTTTATTCTGAATTCCAAACGAATGCAGTCTTTGAGTAAAGATTGAATTGACTTGACTCTAAATCACTTTTAACAGTGATACAGATGTCTGTAAATGAGTTTTTAAATTAAATACAAATTCTCCGGATTGTGTGATAATGTTATTAAATATATGTATTTAATATAACTAATTTCATTTCCATTATGTATTCACCACCTCGCGTAATGAAATCACACACTACAATAATTAGATACTCTATGATGATGCCTTCGTGTAAATCACCCTGTATATCAGTATTTCATGTGTTTGCTATGTATTTACTTAACCATGAACGAAACAATTGTACGAATATCGCGTAAAACATCCCTCGCGTATGATTTAAGAATTTGAAGAATTTTGCGTATCGCAGCAGCGCGAAATGTTCACTTTTACCGACTCGGTTTGCTGCCGTAGTATTTACACATATTTACTCTCTAGTGTGTCATATGTAAGGAGCTTAGAAATATGAAAAAAATAGAAATATCTACTAAGTTACTTCCGCCTTGCGTTTTTTGAGGCAAAACAAAGTATTGTTATCACAGTCTAAATAAAAATCTTCTGTATGTTCTGTTTCTCTGCTTGTTGTTGCGTTGTCGTTTAACGTCCCACTCATATTTCACTCATATGGAGACGTCACCATGTGCCGGTGACGGGTGACAA
>JACSZP010062954.1:1155-12677 GCA_016161895.1 Pinna nobilis
AAGGTTGGGATAATTATTAGGCTACATAAATCAATTTTTGAATCCTTAAGTCATTTCATTTATACATCAGCAGTGACCATTCGTTTAAAGAATTCGCCACTTGGCGTGAAATCCGGGTCAACTCAAGCCTACACTTCATCATTTGTAGCTACTTGTTCCGACACACCACTTGTGATTCCCTCGAATACAACCTTAAAAAACACGGTAGTCCTTGATCCTTAGGTCAATGTTTGCAGTCCTTCGCCTGTGTTCAGTAACGATTCGAAATACGCCAACGATTCTTGAAAGGGACTTTAGACAACAGATCTAACTGAATCGTAATTCGCAAGATCAAACCTCTCATGTAACGCAGCCTATTATATCGAATATATATTTCAAAATATATCTAGCCATTTTTCTTTGATATTCAGTTTAAGTAAGAAAATGGGTATGATATACTTTATTCTTTATGAAAAAGACAGCGTTCTCTTCAAAACATGTCACAGATTTATCATGAATGCCAGTATTGGTTACCGAAGTGAAACGTTGTTGTTATAATTTCTATGACAAGATGTGAATGATCTAAGAATGAAACAATTCAGGTACATATAATGGCAGCATGGGTGTCCATAGACATGGGGAAATGATGCATTTTTAATGATATTTCCTCTGTGGCTATATCTGTACGTAAATTAATGTTGATGTAGATGTTTTGTGTATAACCAAAAGTTAAAATTGGAGTACCAAGGGTTAAACAAAATTTTGTTTTATTAACTATGCAAGTGAAGGCTAATAAAGGTCTCAACGTGGAGAACACGACGAATCCCTGATGGGATGCTACCGGGGATCCGAAAAGTAATCAGTTTCCTTTGTTAATAAGCCACACTCGTTGCAAATGTTCCACGGAAACCCTACGAGGTGGGTAAAAGGTCGTCTTCTGTTGAGAATTTCTTTCAATCCAGCTCTTTCTTAAAGGGTCACCGGTTCAAGAATGAACTGTCAAATATTTTCTTGCCTAAGGATGGAACCTCCCCTAACGGCAAACTTACACAACAGACCAATTTGAATTAAAGGCCCTTTTTGTTTTGTTATTGATAATATGGCGGTTTTATTTAGATGTATTCTCTTTGTATAATTCTTCTTCGTAACTACTCACTTGGTTAACGAAGTAGATAGGAAAATTGAACTGTTCTCTTTTAGAGCCATCGCGGATACCAATACTGTTACCCGAATTACTGTATACAGGGAAATTTTCGCCCCCGTTTTATTTTCGCCCCTTTCGCCCCCATTGTCAGTGGGCGAATTCAAAACTGGGCGAAATCGAAATGGTAGATTTATTATTTAGATTTATGACGAGACTGCGCGAATTTAAAACGGGGCGAAACTGTTTGCAAGAGAATGAGGGCGAAAATAACACGGGGGAAAATAACCCGTTATAAAGTACCCTTTCTACAAGATATCGAAATAATCTTCCTCAGTAACCTCGTCAAGGAATCCAAATTTCATTATTTTCTAGCTAAACGTCAATACGTAAGTGTCATGGCGACGATGAACCATTCGCTCAGTTTTGAAAATAGTCCCACCTATCTTATTACACCATGTCGAGATTCACCTCCAAAGACGAGAGTAACAATTTCTAAACTGTCGTATTAGATCCCAATAAAAAGACGAACTTGCAAATTAGAACATTTGATTTTGCAATGTAGGTGATTTTATTAGCCAGGTTACAGTGACCTATATTTGACTGTCTTGGTCAGATGCCCCATCCAGGGTGACAAACGCTACTTAGCAAATGTGATGAAAATGGGAGAAAGAGTTCAGCAAAACGTTTTAAAGAAACTCTAATAGCAGTATTCCACTTTGCTTAACTGGCCTTTGCGTCGCACTGGTACCTAAATATAGCTAAATATATGATTGATGTTCTGGTACACTTCGAGTTGTGACAATTTCAGATATTTTGTTGGGTAATTATTTCGCGTGTACATACTACATTATATGTTCGTTCACATCTTGTCATAGACAATATATCCACACGGTATGATTTTGGTAACGAATATTGGCATTCATGATAAATCTGTAACATATTTTGAAGCGAAGCCTGTCTTTTTCATAAAAATAAAGTATATCCATCCCGGATTTTCTAATAGAAAATCAATGTCAAACGAGAACCACTAGTTGCATTTGAAATAAATATTCGATATAATAAGCTTCGTTAAACACGAGAGGTTTGATTTTGCGCAATGGAATTCCGTTCATAAATCATTTGAGATTTTCATCGAAAAAGTCAATTTATCACTTTATTACAATGACTTCAAATTGTTACAAAAGCTCTTCCTTGTTTTACAACAAAACAAAAATTCAACAATGCCGATTCTCGCTGTCCATATTGACCTTCAGACCGCGAGTTAGAATTTTTCGGACAAGACAGTAGAAACTTGTCACTGTCGGAGTCTTCATGTCATAAAATACACTGCTTAATGACCCGAAGTGCCGAATACAGGCCTAATTTATAGCACTCTATCCGGCATAATTTGGCTTTATAAGAGTAGAGGATTCTAGAGATGGACGTTCAACAAAAGCAACATTCATCCTTTTGACTCACCTTACATATCATTTATACATCTATGTTCAGCGGTCACTGTCAATTTGTTCGTCTTTTTCATATCATCTTATAGGATTTGATATCTTTTTAGGTTGATAGTTGTCTGACAACATCTGATTTTGAATGATAATAGAGAGACTGGTGAAATAACTCCCCCTCTGTCTCTCTCTCTTAATTAGTGTGTGCAAGGCGTATGGACACTTTTTATTCAAGTAACAGACTTCTTTTCTCGATTTCCTTCTCTGTTTCCCTTGATGACAGTTCTAGCATATCGCTTTGTTTTGCCGATGCATTCGCTGTACATACAATAATGATGCTTGCATAAATAAGTTGTCTGTATAAATATATCATCCTTTATTGATCCTGCGCTTAAAATGGACATGACCTAACCCTACCTCGTAAATCAAGGGGATAAATAATGCATGTTTTTCTAAGTAGTTGATACAATACAACATAACTATGATTAGGGATGTAAAACAATAATCACCAGATAAGCCGATATTTGACGAGAGAGGAAATTGTATAATTACACTATTACATAAGTAGGGCTAAGTCACTAATGATCTAAACCCGATGATATTCCCGTCTTCTGAAGTCCTCTAAACTCTCTAGATAATGATGTCATTAACGAAGATCTCTGTTTCACCTTTGACCCCTGCTGAGTCTACTTGAATCAATATCATCATCACCTGTTGTGTTTCCCAAATAGATCAACTGTATCATATTGAGACAGCAGACTTCAAGAAATTTTAATACATAGATGTAAAGAAACTTTATGAATGAAGTCAGGTTCTAACTTTCAAAATTTATTTACATATGAATTATCTTGTTAAGAGCTACTAACGCTTCCCTGATTATCAAAAAGTATCTTTACAAAATCATTTAGAATTCAAAAGAGCCGACTATCGTACAAAAAACACGTCTGTTTTCATTTTCTGTCAATTAACAGTAATTGTGCTGTAGACTGTGAAGACTATTGCTTTAATCAAAACAGTTTTAGATATTCCATTTCAGTCTGACAGTTCAAGTAAGAGATGGAAAAGAAGAAGTCATGAGTACTTCTGAATCTTGGCCGCCGTGGCCTAGTGGTTAGCGTGTCCGACTTCGAATCGAAGGGTCCGGGATTCGAGTCCAAGCTATGGTACGGTTGGTCGTGCCTGTCTTTTGGATGAAACAGTAAAAACGGAGGTCCTGCGTCACAGTAGGTGTTGTCACGTTAAAGGATCCTCCCTGCTCTACGACCATAAGTGCCGAGCATAGGCTAAATTTGTTGCCCTTCATCGGCACACATATCTTTTATCGGTACCCTTTATGCTCTCCTAAAACGATAAAAAGAATGTTTACCATTAAAATGTTGACGGAGTTTAAATAAAATGTAGCCCGCTTAGCTCATTACCAATCGACAATTCCAGGTTTTCATAAAAATTCCTCAAATGACCTTTCTCTAGAAATTTATGAAAACTATTTGAGACAAAAAAATATATGACAAAAGATCCGTAAATGATCGTTTTAATCACCATGTACTCTTTTTGGACTTTTGAAACAAGTTTAGGCTTTGGCAACCGTCAGGTCTTCTGGCTGGTTACACGACGGCTGTCGCGAATAGAGGGAAGAGTTGTTTACCATTACAAAGCGCCTGAACTCACTTGCTTGTTACACTATTTACAGTTTAATGTGTTGCTTTGCGGATGTCTGATTATAGTATTATCTCCTTTTGTTTTGCTCATGGTGTTGTCTGTCGTTCAATTTTCGAATGTCCCCTGGATATTTTCAACTGTTTTTGTACATGTAATTCGTCAACTTGTACTGTAAGTACCTTGTGGTTTTATATTCCATTAAAATCTCACTGCTTGAAAGTTTTACAACTCTATCAGGAAAGAAAATTTGAACGGAAAAGAGAGGGCTATTTTTTAAGATGTTTCGAAGGAAAAAGATTACAAATATTCGTGAACAATCCAGAGTAGATCAGCGCATCAAAGACATTGACTTTCAAATTCGATCCAATCTGTTAATACTTTAGATCTTAACACTGAGTCATCAACTTTCAGACAAATATATACCAATTTGTTATGATTTATATAAAAATGGGGAGACCGCCTGTCACACTTAATGCGTCTAGAGATGCAAACCATAAAAATGCTTTTTAATATCGTTCCAAGCAAATCGGCTGTCTTAAACGGTTTTGAAAAAAATGGTGTAAAATCACTTGAAACCTGTCTGGAAAATTTACATAAGTATGCAGCATCTAATCGACATAAAGCGATGAATCTAATTGGAAGTTTTAAGTAGGTCAGAAGTTAAGCTGAAGACTTTTATGTCGTTCAATGTCCATGTTTTTTATAGACTTGGCACTTACAGGTCTGCATATAAGATATTGGATCGTTATTTTTTTCAAATATATTTTCTTAATGATTTTAAATAAATATCTGACTGATGTTTCTACTTAAGATAAAATTAAATACAGATATTCAAATAGACTGACCCAAAATGGATAGACAGACATAAATTCTTCCTTGTCGCTCCAAAGATTATATACATGTATATCCAGATAACTATGCGAAAAAAAATGCATCAAAGAAGACAACACTTAATTCAAACGACAATAAATATCGTATCAATTCACTTATGTTTCTTCTTCAATTTATTTGAATTTGACTGTGGACTCATGACGAAGTGACCGATAAATATTTTATTCTCATTAATCCGTGGCACCTGATCCCACCTGAGAATAAATTCAGAGATTATTATTCGTTCTTTTTTCTCCGGAGTTATGTATTGTCTCATTGCCGAGTAATAAATAATTCAATATATTTCATTGTATATTGACATTGTCTAATTTCATTCTTTTCTTCTTTAACATTCGTTCTTTGGTTATCATCCACTTCACCAATTCCATTGCTTTGAATTAGATATTAAAAGCCGACCGACGTCTTCTTCGGTATTTTCGACACATTAAAAAACCAGCAGCTCAATGACTGGGGTACCGAGCAATGGCCTGATTTACGACCTTCCATTAGTATAGGTTTGCGTCTCCATATAAGTGAGAGATTCTAGAGCGGGTCGTTCTACAACAACAAGATCGACAACAATAACGTTATAGTGGACTCACCACACATATCCTTAATGCACCCATTTGTTCAAAAAGGCCTTTTTAAGGAAAAAAATGCCATCATTATTTCACATTAACTAGAATGATTTCATTTCTAAGATATCTAAGACCTTGTACCATCTCCTAAGGGATTTGACTCTGTTTTTCTCGTCGAGACCCAGATTGTCACATCTATTAGTACTTGGGTTCTCGAATATCCTAAGGGACTTCTTTGATGTCATTTCACTCCTTAAAGAGAAACTAATAAAATTAACGTCTTCTTTTACAAACGTTTCGTAGTCTCACAATCACTGTTCTAAACACTCTTGAATGTTAAAAATAATAGCAAAGAAACGTTTCTCAAGAAGTGACGTGGAAAACTCGCATTATGTCGACAATATGTTTGTACGTTTGGGCCACCATCAGATAACATTTTGAACGGTCTAAGTGTAATGTTATAAATTATAATTTGACAAGCATTTACTTAGTACACGTAATTAACTTTTCGTGCTATCTGATAAGAGAGCTCTAGACTTTGAATTGACGTCGACGTGTCTAACAAGCGATCCACATGAAATACACTAAATCATAAGGCAGTGTTTGGTGTTTTGAAAGATCGTTCGTGAAAGATAAGCAAAAGTATGTATCCATGCGAATAAGTGATGTAAGAGTATACTATGGGGTCATTATCGACTGTTATTCAAGCTATGCAAAAAGCAGATTTTTGTGTAAGACAGTAATGCTCCATCGTTGATTGAAAAACCACAGACACTACAAACAACTCGCTGCTGTTGTTGTGTTAGTGAGTAACGTCTCTGAGAATATTTTGCCCGCATGGAGAGAAAGAGTTGAATCAGGTTATACAAAAAGCTTTTATCATCGGCATAAATATAGATACAAAATACAGTCTAACTTGCTTATTGACCCGCTGAATTAAATGAGTACCTGTTTTATGTGCCCTTAAATCATTGTTTCATGAATAAAGAGACCACCTGACCAGTTTGGCTCCTTCTCCTGGACGGTCGCTTAACACAGGTTTGACTCTGTTGGAAAACTTCGATATTTCTCTCCTAATTAATTAAATTGAATAATATCCACGTTATACGACAGACGTGATGTTTTTCGCTTTCCCGTTGTCAACTCTCCATATTTAAGTAGTGATAAAAATTTTCCGCCTACATACGGAATATTCATATCGCAGATGATCCGATTTTCTATGGTATGTTCTACCTGTGAACATTTGTTTTATACAGACGGAAACTGCCTACTGAGAACTGCTTGTCACAAAGATAAAAAAAATTAAGTTTGATAGCTTCATTCAACGGATTTTACGGTCGGTATAATGATATTTGCAATTACGATGTTTCACTAAATGGAATGTCGAATTACTTGTTAAATTATGGGGTTTTTTTGGAATCATCTATGCCGATTTTGCAAGAATTCTTTTCAAAATTACCTTTAAGAAACTGACGATAGAAACATGGAGGGTGTGACAGGTCAGCAGAGGAAACGTAATCCTCCATGACACCTGAACCCATCTCTGGGTTGTCAGAAGTCCTTGTTTTTGCACAGTTCACCAATTCACCAAAGCTGTATAGTGTCTACTGATTCTTCTAGAGTTTGATAATTGAATATCTGTGATATTTTTGTTGTTTTGTTGTTTAACGTCATTCAAAGGAGACGTCATCGTGTGCCAGTGAAGGGCGAACAATTTGCCTATACTCGGCACTTAAGGCCGTTAGACAGGGTGGGCTCTTTATCGTACCAACTCATATAATGTATCCACAGACTAAACATATGTATTCTGGTCACCACAAAGATGAATGGGGCCTCCGTGGTCTGAGTGGTTAGCGTGTTCGACTTCGAATCGAAGGGTCCGGAGTTCGAATCCGCGCAGCTCAACTTCGCGGTTGGCCGTCCTGTCTTTTGGATTAGACAGTAAAAACCGAGGTCCCGTGCCGCAGTAGGTGTTGGCACGTTTAAGCACCCTCCCTACTCTACTACCATAAGTGCCGAGCATAGGCAAAATTTGTCTCCCTTCACCGGCACATGGTGACGTCTCCATCTGAGTGAAATATTCCTAAATTGGACCAAAAAAACCACACACACACAAAGATAATTGAAAAACTATTAATGCACCAGTAAGATTTAATCAGGTGAAAACCGTCATTACAAGATGTCCATCATAGGAAGTAATTCAAGTGCAAAATAGTATTGAGTTTGGTCCAGTATTTTGAAATATTACAAAACAAAAGATACTCAATTTCTTCAGATATAAAGCATATTGACATTTCTTTAGCCGGAGAGCCTATAAATCAAGCGGACTCTGAAATTCGCATATATTTTCTTCCAAACAAAATACTGCTCAGAAAACAAAGGCATTTAAAAAATTTAAGGCACACTTAGACTCTGGTTCTTCTTTAGGTAAAGCGATTAATCTAAAATCGTATTCAGCATTGCATCTTTGACAGAAATTTAGAATTTTAGTTTCGATAGTAAATAGAAAAATTTATTCAAATGGAATAAATTACTGTATAGACAAAAAACAAAGCAGTAAAATGCATGTAAATGTCCCTATGGATATAAAATTCTGCATAATTGGTTGGTTGCATTGCAGTTTAACGTCCCACTAAAAATCTTTGACGTATATGGAGACGTCACCAATGCCAATGAATTGCGACAAATTTGGTCTTTGCTCGGCACCTATTGCCATTGATGAGTGAAAGTTCTCTAATGTGCCGACAGCTTCTGTGACGTGGGACCCCTGTTTTTACCGTCTGAATCCGAAGGATAGGGACAGCAAACTGCAGCGCAGCACGAATTCGGGCCAACGACTTCACAATCAGAAGCGAACACGTTGACTACTAAACCATGATCGCACTTTAGTGGAAAGGTATGTATAGTCAAATTACAGAACAGAAAAGTGCATGGGAATGTCTAATTAAGCATCTACACTTTGATCGCCTTATTCAGAGGGTTTATCTCTCGACAATTTATCATTTCATTAGAATGTTTATTTTCCCTGTCAGCCCTTATCTAAATACAAACATTGAAAAAAAGGAAAAAAACAAGAATATCATTTTCAAATAAAAATAGGTGGTTACTTCAATTGTGGAATTGAAAACAAACAGAGAGATAAGTAAAAGATAAGTATTGTTTTCATCTGTCATGCGATATTTTGTTTTTAGTAAATAATAGCTCAAATCAGACAGAAGTGTTTATTGCAAGAAATCAATACCGCATTTTCCATTTTTTTATGAGTAGCTAAACGCCGGTTGTATTTTTGTAAGATCCCTATGATAGTCTATACATACAGATTGAGACATCCAAATCGTTCTGATGAAAAATTCTTGGCAATAATATGCACTTTTTGATACTTGCTCATTGCTTCGCAACACAAGCTTGGGTTGATTTAGAGATAAAATTGATAAACATTCATAATTTACTTAAAGCTAGACAATGTTTAACGACAGTTAAGTATCTACCAAAAAACACCAAATTATCTATGGTGATTTATTAACTAGTGACGAATTTCATGTGAAGAAATATACTTTGAAAAAAACAAAGGTGTGAGAAAATAGAAAACTAAAACATAAACTTCTGGCCCAGTTTATACAAGCTGACAAGGATGTCAATTTCACATATTTTGATTCATAATAAAATCTTTATTCGTTTTTTTTTCTTAAATGGTCCCTGGAATGCTATCTTAACCCCTCTTTAATGAAATGACAATTAAGCTACATTATGATATTTTAATCGAAATTTGTAAATAACACTTTGGTCCTTGTTTAAGTCTTAAATGTGTAGGAGATGGAATTTCGTAGCATTAGGTCTCCAAGATAAAATACGAGCTTGATAAGAAAAAGAAAGAAAAGATAACTCTGTGAGAACGACTTTGATATAATTTTATTTTGAAACCGTTGATAATGTGTATTGCGTAATATGACTGACTCGATAACATTTGTTTTTATTTCTTAACCTAATTTGTGTATTTAGCGGAGAAATGCGTCCATCCTTTCTTTGAAGTTATCACAGATGGTATTGCTTGAATATTTTACTTTAAGTAGACCAGACAAAATGTATTCCTAATGGAAAAGGAAATATTCCATATATACACGCAAAATATATTCAAATCGGAAAAAAACTATAGACTGTACACAATTTCTTAAAAAAAAAATGAAAAAATAATTCGTAAGAGATAACGTCTCGAATACATATAGAGCTATAGTCCTATTTTGATACGAGCTGCAATGGAATCAAAATAATGAAATGCATCTACAACATGACATATAACCAAGTATTTTTTTTTGTTAAGCTTTCAATATTTTTCATTCTTTCTTTGATCTGGTTCTCATCTTTGAGGTATTTCAATGACCAAATAACTACAGTAGAGTCGGTCTATAACGAATCGGCTTAAAACGAATTCAGTGCTATAATGAAGATGAATAAAATCCCCGAAAAGAACTACTATTTATCTATATATGTAGTAAATTCGGGTGCTTAAAACGAAGGATGCCTATAACAAAGTCAAAAGTCAATCCCCATTGACTTTGTTATAGACCAACTCCACTGTATTGATTTTTTATAAATGTTTGCCTGCCTAATGAATGGCTGTCCAAACATTTCAAATATTTAAATGAGAATGTGTCTTCGCTTTTACAACATCGGTGAATAATGTAGTTAAGTTAGTTAAATAACGTTGAAAGTAGCATTGAGCAATATTTAACTTACTTAAGAACATCATTCATTAAAAGCATAGAATAACTTTTTTTTGTTATATAAATTTTCGTTTAAATTTCCTAAATTCATAATACGGTAGAAATAAAAGCGACAGTTCACTAGACAGTTTGTCAGGTAATTGATTTCTGAAACACAAATATTGTATCTTCAAAATGTGCCGAACCTGAACATGTTTGCTATTTGCGTGTGAAAACTCTATAGAGTAGAAGCGTTTATTCAACATCTTTGTAATTATGTAAATCCCTGCATTATTTGTGCGTATTCTAAATAAGAATATGAAAGTCTTTGGAACAATGTGAGATAGATGTAATGAATTTTTATATTCTCTCAATCGACGCCCCATATAAGAGTAAATATTGGTATATGTTAAAGAATTTTCACTGCCCGGACATCATAATGAGAAAAAGCCTCAGTTTGTAGCCCTTCATCGGCATACATTGACCATTCCTTGTAAAAAGAAAGATGATTGAGATGGTAAAAAAAAGCAAAAAAACAAAAACAAAAACAAAACAAACAAAAAAAAAAGAAGACAAATTTGCTCATTAAAGCATAATGGCGTCCTCATTTTTTTCATCGCAAAATTTTACTAAAGTCGAAGTAAGATATATTGGATGATTTTTTTCAAATAAACAGGGTTTTCAAAAATAACTGAGTTTAATTAGAAATAGATAAATTAAGCTTGGAAATTAAATCATTCTAAATTAAGCAGGTCTTTCAAGGAATAAGTTCAATACGAGAAAGTTCCACTGTAATTACAAAAGAAATCATCCGTATCCCAAAGAAGCATGATTCTACACTGCAACGCCTATAAGTACGATCCATTTTTAAGATTTAATAACTACCAAAACGAAATGGAACTATCTCTGTGCTTTGTACTTATACGGTGACCGGTTATATTTTCAACTTTGAAAAATAACATTTGGATGGGTGACAGTTTTGTTGTAAATAAAATGAATAATAATGCTACATACATATCAAATTAAATGATATTCTTTTTGATTAAGTAAGAATTCCAAAATGCATTTTATTTCAAAAAGTCCAGAATATGTGATGAATGGGATTTATTTACTCAATGGAAATTTTATCAAATTTAGAATTTACATAAGAAAATTG
>JACSZP010062998.1:0-12987 GCA_016161895.1 Pinna nobilis
ATACATACATACATACATACATATATATGTTTGTGTGTGTGTGTGTGTGTGTGTGCGTGTGTGATTGCATTGCAAGAACTGCGAATGGCTGTTTTTCACTTAATTTTATTATATGAACATACTGATTCTGAGAAAATGGAGCATGTCTTCATTTTATACAAACAGTACCAAAGAGTTGTGACTTATTGAAGGAAAATTAAATCTTCACATCACTTGTTTTGTATTTCATTTCTTTCGAAACGGAATAAATGTTTACATGTACATCGAAGTGATATGTTTGGATAGATTAAGTTTTACTTACAAAATATTTTCTTTTAAATGATTACAGAAGTGGTGGATCAACCGGTACTTGTATGTTGTTGATGTATTCATCAGAAAAAAACCTAGTAGCCCGGTAAAATTCATACTTAAAGGAAAAACAACTCTTCATTTGACCGAAAGAATACTTCATTTAATGCAGGACTGTAAATTGAAAGGTTGAAACAGAAACTGTTACTGGAGAGGGATTACACAATAAGCAGAGGAATTAAATGTTTATGTGATAAAACATGTCATGGCATTTCTGTAATGACTAAATGATATGTCAATGGGGACCAGCTCATGTTGTGCCTTTGAAATCTGACTCCACTGTAGATGGCTATACTGACGGTATCATTGTGAAAGTGATGTATGGATCAGTATAGAAATAAAGTGTTAGATAACTAATGTAGTAAGATCAGATAAAATACACGTTTATTTTACCCAAAAAGGAAGCACTACTCGATTAGAAATATTGTTCACATTTATAATTCAAAATTTCCTATATTTCCTGGATTTTATTTACCATCATCATTTATAAATCAAAGGCTAAAGAAGAACATGTATATTATTTGACGTTGATAACAGGCTTCTAAATTTCAGGCTTAAGATGTTCGAATCATTGGGCATAGATGCAGAATGACTCCCTGTCAAAATCGGGTTGGGAAATACAACACTATTGTTACCTAGCGCCATCAGTCTCTAAATGCAATCATGCAAGGTTCTCAAAAACACTGACGTATTCAGTAGGAATCCAAAATAAGGCAAAAAGAATTATTCTCGCAGGTGACTTTTTCAGATTGTTAAGCGGTCAGTTTTATAAACGAAGACTGGGACAAATTCAGTAACACTAAGAAATCCCTTAAGTAACGATCTGACCAAATACGGTAGGGTCTCTTTAAAACCAGACGCCAATACTCTAGACACAACACCTTACGGACAAAATTCGCTACGGACAAACAGTGCATTGTACTTACAACTGCAAAAAGCGCGAGCATTTCAGTTACCCATGCGCTTTATTTACCCAGACAATTTACCTAGGATTAAAAGCGTCCTGGTCAACATGAGTTCACTGTATCTACGTCACTGAATCAATGTACAAAAATAATTGTAAATTGCATTGAAACACACTAGACGTAAACCGGAAGTAGTGGATTCCGATCTAGATTTAATTTAAATGATGACAGGTGGATAATGCCGAAATATTTTCAAAAAGATACTAGACATTCTCGCATTTCATTTTGGAGTTCCTGGTCTAGTGTTTTTCGATACGTTCTTATACATTTATTGTTAATACTTTTAACTTGTTTGAGCTACACACAGAGGATGTAGGACCAAGAGTTTGACAGCTTAACAAGTCTATATCGATGCTTGTAATAGGATGTAATGGATTTCTGACATTACCAGAACTTTTTTTTTCTAGATTTGTCCTTTTGGTTTGGCCATGTTTTGTGAGTTACTCAGTGTATGCATCAAGTTATTGATGATTCACTTTCAACAGATAACACTTCTACACCGTGGCCACTTGTCTCCACAAACAAAAGGATTTAGTCTGATCAATTTTCTTTTTATAATGCAAAATAATTTTCAGCAACATCGGCGCTTTGTTTTGTTTAGCATTTGGCTTCAACGTGAAGTGCTTTGATGGAATTAAATCTTTTGAACAAAAATATTGCTTCTTTTGACATTCTGACCTGGTCTTTATTAAACTTTCATGACTGATAAAGCATGTGTCTGTATTGATTGATTAAGTCGAAGATTAATTTTTGTCCAGGTTTCTAACTATTTTCAAAATTGGCATGGGCTTCTAGATATTACCAGAACCATTATCTAAAGCAATGAAATTTAGATTTCAGGGGGTTAATTAATTTTTCAAGTGATAATGATATCATAAGAAGGAAATCGAGGACAGAGAAAAATGAAATCATGAGAAGGAAATCTACAACAGAGAAAAGGATTAATAAATCTTTGAACGAAGCCAACAAAACTTACCGCTTCCGCATTGGTGATAAAACCAACTTCGTAATCAGTCTAAACGTGAAGTTAATGGTCTGTTCATATGTTGTGAGAGACAGGGGAGGGGGGGGGGGTGCTAGTTAAAGTTACGCTGTCACATCTACAGAAAGAGTCACGTACAACTATACAAATTTATGTACATTGCATATTTATTTTACTATTGTGTATTTGTGTTAAACCAGAAAACCATTTTAAAAGGCATTGTATAATTGCGATTTACCCCCTTCCTAAAATTATGGTGGCTTGAACTCGATTGGTCGAAAAGATAAATAGTAGATGAGATCAGATACTAAATTATATTTCGCTATGAAAAATTACTTTCCTACCTATATTTGAACTCCGATTTTTCTTTTGCATGTGGGTTATCAGATTCATGTATGGGGCACAGATATTGCCTGTATGTTGAACATTCAAATTAAAGCTTAAAATGGCAGGAAAATACATAGACTCCATGTATTAGCAACATAGTATATAGACTCAATACATCAGTAAAACTTAAATAACTCTTAAGAATTTTACGAAGAGATATCAACAGTCGCACGACTCCATTTCCTTGAGATGAGATTGTTCTCAATGACAAATGCTCAATTGATCAGAGATTACGTAATGAAAAACGAGGAGACATTTCCCATTAAATAAGATCAAACACGTGCACGACACATAAAATCTCTTGAACGGTAATTAATGCTGAGTCATCACGATAATTTGTCTTAAGAATTTAATGCCCTGTTGACCATTTTTTCAATCAGTGTCTTAGAAGATCTCTCATTGGGCACTCTCCATACTTGGGAATTGATTACAAATACTTAAGATATTTGAAGGAATGGTCCATCTGCCCAGCAATTTTTGGTTCTTAATACATGTAAAATGAAAAAAAAAATATATCTTAATCATAGCCAGTAACGTTTTCTGTCTAATTATGCTTTTAAAATAGTTTATAGTCAATCTAAGGACAATTGTCCTGGCTGTTGTTTTGGTATAAACATATTTTGACTGTTCATTTTCTTTACTTCGCAACATAGATAGAAGGCTTGAATGTCTGACATCATTGCCTTATTCTAACATGCATTTGGGCATTGTCAAATTTATCAGATTAATTTGTATATACATGTATACCAGGCGACGTTTGGTCCCGTATGAAGCTTGATGCAGCTGATGGTTATTTCCCTATCAAATACAAAGTTCTATAAAATAAAATCATATTCAGCTTAAAGCTGACAAATACGCTTCTTGCAATTTGCTTGTTCATTGTACCCATTTATCTCAGTCGAGTTGATCTGCTTCCCGGAGCCTGTGCGAGGTTTTAATGCTACGGCTAAATTACCCTGAGATCCTGATAAATAGGTAAAAATCTCAATTTTTAATATTCAGTCAAAGCAAGCTCGTTCCTTGAATCTGAATAAGAACATACAAAGACAGACATGGGAATCTAGAACGAGGCATAAAGAGTACAAGGATACAAGGAATATGTTACCTTATAAAACGCCATGTGAGGTTCTTCATAATTTTAAATCTTTATGCACATGGTTCCAATTCTTTTAGAATCCAAGACATCGAGGTATAAATCGTCAAGGAGTTCATGGTCGAACGTATGACCCTAAAGAAAACGAGATGTAGATCGTTTATAGACACTTTAGTACTGTCATGATTTACCGGTACCAGGTGGGTGCAAATACAAAAATCAAAACATGACAATTTTTTGTATTTGCCACCCACCTGATAAATTAAAAAATATATAATACGGGCATGTCGGATAATTTTTCTCTTGGTCCATTATTGCGTTTAACATTACATAATTTGCATTTCCGGTGTCTGTTTTAAATCGAAGTTTATTGCGAGAATTCCGTTTACCGCGTAAGACCGCGAGAGCTCTTACTGGCGAAATGAAAATCTCGCTAAAAATTCACTGATTATAATAATTGTTTTTGCCACTGAATCCATTCGCGAAAGAAAAGGTCGTCGAACAAAATCATGGAATCCGCGTTAATTTTAACCGTGCTAAAGCACTTATTTAAAAAATGATATGAAATAAATTTATTTTACTTGTTTAACAGATTTTTTTAAGTAGCGATATAGATTAATTGTTTCTTTAGCGCATGTTAACTAGTAATCATTCTCATTTGGATGCTTGTAATCAAGCGCATCAGTGATATTGTCAGACATTTTCTTTGTCTTTTTCAGATGTGACCATACATGAGGAATCAAAGGAAATAGATTCTGAAAACTCATCAGTAAAACATTTCAGAATGTTGGCAAAAAATCGAAACCCAAATAATCAAATTGCATAACTCTATTATAAAAACATTATTCAGTATTGTTAATTGGTTATGAGCGCATCCAATCATAAGATCAAATTCGCATCATGAGTCATTAAGAGATTCATTTATTTCATCGAATTCAATTAAAGAAAGAAAATAATCTTTCAGACAAGGGCAATAATAGTTGACAATTACAGACGGTTTCCACAGGAGAACCTGACGTTAGCCAGAATTTGCCCTTTCCTTGCAGACCGGATTATTATATGATTTGGAAGTCCGGGAATGGCTCTTGTACATGATTATCTTACTGCTTCTAGGACCATATGTATATATCAATCAGAGGTATGCTGTTGACGAAATGCTTCGGAAAAGCATCATTTTATAGTAAATTTGTCATAGGGAATATGAAAAAGATAAGAACTTTTTCTGAAAGACCAACACAAGCACGCGACTGGCGCTGGTCATTTTTCAAGATATGATGGCCAGCTGATGTCAAAAACGTGTCGTCTTTATAAAGGACCCGTCCAAGAGGTCGGTCGAAACAATAGTGCACGGCGTCTTCTGGAGAAACATTAACCTTTTCACCTTATTTAAACTGACTAATGACAGATATCAAATCAAAATTACTAAGGTAACGTCGATTCTCATCCGGATATTATTCTGGAATTTATATCCTATTTGCGTATTGACCATGATAACGTGATGGTTAATTGCATGGCAAAGTAACGTAACTACGTGACGTAATATTGTTTATTTTTAAGTCAGCAATATTCTTGGGTTTTCCTACGTAGATGGACAATTATGCAGACATCAATGCGTCGGTTTTGAGATACTTTCCCTTTATAGAACTCTTCAGCGTGAAGACGCGATTAGCTGGCGAAGCATGCAGGAAGGTGGGACTGTTCTCGTTTGATAACTACGCGTGTATCTGCAAATCAGTATTGTTATTAAGATATACCACATTTCAACGTTATTAATCAAATATATCTAGGTATCTTCACCTACTAGAGGACGAATTTCATTCTTTTTCAACATGAAATAAATACTTTACGTTTGTGGTAATGCTATACCCTTTGTTAACTTTGGAAAACAGTCCCACCTGCTTCGTTATGCAACGTCCAAATACGCCTCCAAGAGCAGAAGAATTACAATCTCAAAACTCCCGTATTAGACGTACATGTACACAAATTTATCATGTAAAAATTATTATCAGTTTAGATGAACCTATATTATGACCGCTTTAACGTCTTAGTTGAGTCGTAGGATTCCTAATCACCATCACGTTGTTATAAGTTAAGACGTTCTTTAACGTTATCTTTAGTTCAGATTTACTAACCATCGAAACGCACATTTTTTAGTTAAGACGTACTTTCAGACGTATCGGTACTTATCATGATAACGGTACTATTAGTTTAGACATTCTAATTATCGTTTCGTTGTTACACCTTTCTTTTATACGTACCGATACTTATCATGACAACGGTATTCTAAGCTTAGACGTACTAATTACCGTTACGTTGTTACACCCTTTCTTTTAGACGTACCGGTACTAATCATAATAACGGTATTCTTAGCTTAGACGTACTAATTACCGTTACGTTGTTACGCCCTTTCTTTTATACGTACCGGTACTTATGATAACGGTATTCTTAGCTTAGACGTACTAATCACCGTAACGTTGTTATGCACATTCTTTTGGACATGCCGGTGATTATCATAATAACGGTGTTCTTAGCTTAGACGTAATAATCACCGCTACGTTTTTATGCCCTTTTCGTTTAGACGAATCGGTACTTATCATAATAATGATATCCCTTGTTTAGATACACCACTACAACATTGTTAGGCCGTAACATGACGTTACCTTTGGTTTGAACTTACGATTAACTTTATATTTCTCTAATTGAAAATACCTTCTCCAGATGTGCTCATTACCTCAACGTCGTCACAATGATATAAAAGGATGCAGTAAAGACAATGATGATGATGATGATGATGATGATGATGATGGTGTTGGTGATGATGAAGAAGCTGTTGATGAGAAACCTATTACGTTTTATCCATAAGAATTCTTTTTCGTAACTTCAGAACGCAATTTTGTTGCTCCATTGCAAACCTGAGAGAGAGAGAGAGAGAGAGAGAGAGAGAGAGAGAGAGAGAGAGCAGTGGTGAATTTTATTTAACACAGATGATAGTAACTTATTGTATATCCTGTGATATCACAGACACTTAAGTTTTAGTAATGTAGGCGGACGTAGAGTTTGTTCCAAAGTGGGCGTGACCCTCGGAAGAAGCAAGAATTTTGTTGCATTGAAAATCCGTTTTTGTTAACAACGTTAGGGTGTTATGAACAATAAAACTCCGGGGATTTACGATGCGAATCATTCTGTTTTAATTAATATGCCTGTCATGTATTTAATGCGCTAACAGAAAAGTGCTCAGCGAATTTTATCAGAAAACAAACATCAGATGTAGATACATAAACATTTGTACATTTCAAAAGCTTTCCCAATCTATGGGGAGTGACAACTGGCAAACAATTTTCTTTGAACCAGAATTAACGCGTTTGATTTTTCTAATTTCCATAACTCAGCTTTGAGCAGTCCAACTCTAGATTGGATAACGGTAAATGCTTATTTGGACTTAATTAGACAATTTCCTGAATGGAGGTGCCTAGCATGTTCTCAGGGTTACAGTTACATAATGGCCTGATCTTTGTAACAGAACTAAGTAGACTTTAACATGCACGTATCGTAGTTCTGAGTTTGTTTACGTCTAATTTTCAAAGAGCAGTTTTCTTCCACTTGGGGTTTTAATTACAAATTTAGAAAAAACAAAGATGAAACGCATTTCCGAAACATCAAAATATTTTCAGAGAAATTATTTCACATCAAAGACCTGGTATGCACAAAAAATATAGAAAATAGGAAAAGGCTCAAGTATTGGCATTTGTATTTTAAATATCTTTTGTCTCGTTGCATAACTCTATCTCTCTTTCTCCAATGGTACTATAGGTTAAGTGTGTATGAGATATGTTATTTTTCTCAAATTTGATATCTCTATATACATTGTAGTAGTTTAAGTTAGCACGGATATGTTGCTATGAATGTTTTGTTATTCCATAATAGTGTTATGGTGTCCTTTATCAATTTTCAAGAAATTAAAAATGAGTACAGGTCAATTTGTATATGCTTTGAGGATTGAGGTAAAGGTTAGGTTTAGGATACACAAGACTGCGCAAAGACTAGCCATGAATCTTCAGATCTAAGAAAACTTTTGTAAAACATATGAACTGATGTATTTAAATCTATGTATCAACGATACGTATTGCGACAATTGATTCAAATCTTTCAAAATAATAAGAATTGTGAGAGTTTTGTAAAGCAGTCTTGAAACCTTCCTTTATTTCAGTCAGGTGGTTTTTTTCTCTCTTTTTTTTTTTTGTAGTTGTTTTTAACTGAATCGATATTCCTCGTTAATTATTGTTTAATATGTATGCATGTGATTCACTCTAGCTCTCTTTAAGTGATTATTGTAAGTTTACCAGTACATTTACAATATATAAAGTAAAGCCATGGACTGATGTTGTTTTCTATCTGTCGTTTGTGAATGTGATGTGTAGAACAACATAACTGACCAGTTCACAAATACATCATAACATATCACACACTTTATTAAAAAAAACCTTCGTGATATTGATATAATGATGATGTCGACCAGTTGAAGTGTCCACGTTGACTCGATGAAAAAAGCAAAACATTGGTAATGGTACTCTACTGTCCAAAATAAAACCACTTTATCTTGACACGTGCATTACGTACTGATATAGCCATTAATACTCAATATCACATCAGTCACACTCATTTAGAAGGATAATATGCCGAACAAATATTTGTTGCCATGACGACATATGCATTTTACTAACGGCCATGTGCAAATTACTGTTTTTGATTAGTATGCAAATCTGTTTAGAAAGACGATCCATGGCTAGTACGCGCCATTACCTGCACTTAAACTTGGGGTCGTGTAGAAGACAATCTTTGCACATGCATCGCACGTGTCGACTGGACTCATTCTTCCTGCAGATAATTCAATATTCAAATTTGTTTAATGTTGAAGAATGCACTCAATCAAGCTTGTGGATGACCAAGAGGAAGAAAAGGGACATCAATCCCGTCGTACTTCGCCTTTTTAAAATCAATTATGGCAGAAGCCTTGCTGTTGTGAATCTGATTGCACTGTGTTATTATTGGAATACAATCTGAAATGCAAATATTCTGAGTAAATATACAGCTTCATTTTGACTCAGCGGGTCACGATTGTCAAACTCTCTTGAGATGAATTACAATGACTCGCTGATTCAAGTGACTTTTCTTGTAGTAGGATCAATTGTCGTCTGCAAAGATAAGGTTTTTATCTTCACTACATCATTTCAGAGAGAGAGAGAGAGAGAGAGAGAGAGAGAGAGAGAGAGAAAGAGAGAGCATGGCCAAAACAAACAGAGACAATAACACAAACAGCAATCAATACAACAAGACGTGTAAACAAATCAATAAAAGAGAGAGAGAGAGAGAGAGAGAGAGAGAGAGCGAGAGAAAGAGAGAGAGATTTGTCCTCACCAACATAAAGAACAAACATTTATGTAGAATAAAGAGAAAGCTATCCCACATTCCAGATGTCTCTTTTCTGTCTCAAAATTTATTTACCAAAATCTTTAAAACACCATTCCATCTAAGTCTAAAATAAACTTTCATTTTCGTCCATTGATTTAGACTGCTTAAACATATCTGTAAAACTAAATTAAAATGTGTCCTATTTATATCGTTATGATTCTTTCCCGTGATAAATCTGTCGAAGTTATATCACTTATTTGCCAAAAACATACATATAGATAGATTTGAAATATACTTATGAATTATCCAAGAATACAAGTATATTGCATTGATTTCATGGGGACAGAACGACTCTCTAGCTCTGTTCTGTTTGATGCAATGTGTGGATGCCTGTAATGTTGATCGCCAATACGGGCAAAATATAGTGTTCTTAAGCCAGAGCAACGTAGAAGCTTCTCCAAAGTGCATAAAATAAAATAAACATTTCTGATACGTCATTGCCATCCGCTGGTCAGTCCTCATGAAATGTATGATGGACTACAAAATAAAGGAGGCCTGCGGACACTTTGGAATACTCGAACGTACATACGATATGTCACTGATAGACGAAAGGACATATTTTTTATAGCTTTATACAGCCGGTGTAGAAATACTTGTACATGGTATCAAAAGTTCATTGAAAATTTAATTTAAAGTATATATCATATGTAAAATATCCACCAAAAATGTAGGTTATATTACTGTTGTAGACTTTTCTTAAAACGCAGAAAGATTGCATGCGTTATTGAAAATGGTTATATATTCATTTCTAACCACAGAATGGACATTGGATTACACGTTACACTTCATTGTTTTCCACTCCAAGCACTCAACAAACTTTCCGCTAATATCTCGTAAACTCCGATACGGAGCTATAATGACGACATGTATCATTACCCTCCTTTACAAGAAATATTTCAAAAATGAATCCAGATCGTAGGACTTCTAGATCTAAATCACACTGCAATCTAAGACTTGTTGTCAAAGTTACCGTCCCTGAAATGATTCGTGAACCAGTTAGCTACAATATTTTTTTTTCAGAATTTCAATCCAAATCGCGTGTATTTAAGGACAACGAAAGCTGCACAAGCAGGGAAAAGAAAGTTGACGATACAAATTAAGGGGGCTTTCAAAATTCAAAAGTCAAACGTCAGACAACACCATGCCAAAACAAAAGGGGACGACACTATAGGCGGTTATCACACAAGTTTTGTTATTGTATATTTGTAGCTCATGGAAATGCACATGGATTCATCAAGGACTTATAAACAAGTTGTTTATAAGTCCTTGAATTCATGAAGAATAAAAATTGAGTGTCCGAAAATATTTCTCTCCTTCCATACCTTTTGTCTCTTGGGTGCAAAAAAATTGGTCAGAAATAAAATGACCAAGGTCATTGAACTGAACTAGACTTACGTATTGTATTTCAGCAAAACACACATCACATCACCTGAATTATAAACCAACGCCCGCATCAGTTTTTCGGCACGTGTGAATGCTAATTGCGGGATGGTAATATCTAATTATAAAACCCTTAAACTGGTCGTTTTCCGAACTCGATTGATCTGTATGACGCCTTTGTCATAACAACAATGCAATCAGGTTTCAAACTTTAGAAATGGATTTGAAATCTTACACGTATTCTGTCCTGTTTAATATGGCTTCTTTCATTATTTTATCCTTAGAAGTTTAAGGCATAATTGATTACATGATCAACTTCGAAGCAGAATGGGGATAATTGGCAACATCATTTATCATGGCCAAAGAGTTGAGATGAAAATTTAGAGGAAGAAAAACAGTTATAGTACTGAAGGAGAAATCGAAGGCTTCAATCATCATCGAATTCAAAACTTTTGATCTTGATTCATCCACTGTAACTGATTTGCATCACTGGTAAATAGGGGGCGCCATCTGTCTCTTTATTTTGAACTTATTTCGTAGTTTTTGTTATCTTCATCAAACAATTCAAAGGCATACATGGATGTTGATGTGCATGTGATATTCAAAATTCTAAAAAATAAAATTTACAATGAATATTACTATAAATCTCTATGTACAGTGTGGCATTGAAATCGGGTGAAGAATTGTGTTGATATTACAGGGTTCTAACAGTCTTGGTTAAAGTCAGCTTTTCGTAAATTCTACGATCGGTACTATAATCTCGTTTGCCGATACGGACTGTCATTTGGGTTGAATGCTTTCTGACATGTTTCACAATGGTTGTTAGACCGCTCTTTACATACTGATTTTAACTACGGATTATTCCGTTTACCTGATCAAGATATAGGGCTCACGGCAGATGTGACCGATCAACAGGGGATGCTTACTCCTCCTAGACACCTGATCCCTCCTCTGGTGTATCCAGGGGTCCGTGTTTGCCCCCCCCCCCTTTTTGCATTCCTTGTAGGAATTATGGCATCGATCAGTATTCGTTACCTTTTCATTTTGCAAAATAAGAATGTATAAAACCTTCGAAAACGCGACATTCTGTTTTGAACTATTGAAAAAGTATTACAACGAAGAATGAAAGTAGATTATGGAAGGATGTAGATAGGCTTTCGCTTATTTATTTATTTATTGATTGTGTGGAGGGTTATTTTCGCCCGTGCTATTTTCGCCCTAATGCACTTGGATACAGTTACGCCCCGTTTTAAATTCAGTTGTTTAAAAATGTTGTTTAACGTCCCACTTAAGAATATTTCACTCATATGGAGACGTCACCGTGTCCCGAAGGGCGACAAATTTTGCCTGTGCTCGACACTGATGACCGTAGAGCAGGGAGGGTTCTTTAACGTGCCAACACCTACTCTGACACGGGACCTCGGTTTTTACTGTCTCATCCGAAAGACAGGGACGGCCAACCGCGGAGTGGCGCTGCGGGAATCGAATGCCGGACCCCTCGGCTCGAAGTCGAACACGCTAACCACACGGCCGCGGAGGCCCCAAATTCGCTTAGCCCCATCATAATTCTATACAATTAATTACTTTACCGTTTTCAATTCGCATTTTAAATACAAGGGCGAAAGGGGCTAAAATTTCCTAAGTATATTTATTTTTTTTTATAGAACAGATCGGAAATAAACGAGTTATGAATTTCTTAAAGCTGAATTAGTGAAAATGATAGGGCGTATGTAGTATCCGTGCAAGCGTCCCTCGGTATTTAGGTAGACAAATTGTCATCATATTGACTAAGTTCAGTTTTGCAACCTCTGTCAGAGGAAACTAGAATAAGATATCCTCCAAACACACACCTATACAAACACACTAGCAAACGAACCATTGATTTGTAACATTGATGAGACATAGAATAAACTTATTTCCTAATGTTTCATCAGATCTGTAGTTGCCTGCAATCAAGTCGACAAGAAAGATGCAGCATTTCTAATAATGAATGTACAAGCATTTCCGTAGCCCGAGTTGTGGACATACGAAAATCGAATTCGATATATCGCGAAAAAGTTGTATGTACAGTCATCGGACTTAAATATTCGTTACTTACACTATCTTCTGTGTTTTATATAAAACTAATAATTTTAAATGCTTATATAAATTTCACTAATTTGGGTGAATTATTATTATTTATACATTTTTTTTTTAGAATTCAGATTTATCAAAAAGGTGACAGCTGAATATACCAAGAGGGTAATCAAAATTGCAAAACTCCAAAGGCAGACGAAACCATGACCAAAGAGTCCAACTTCTAAAAAGGAAAAACTTAACACTGTTAAAATGAAAATCTGCGCATAATTGACCAATTTTGGTAT
>JACSZP010063031.1:0-10322 GCA_016161895.1 Pinna nobilis
TCTACTATACTGTTAGGTAGACTCTCATATGAAGCCCTTCACCGACAGTCTACTATACTGCTAGGTAGACTCTCATATGAAGCCCTCAACCGACAATCTACTATACTGTTAGGTAGACTCTCATATGAAGCCCTTCACCGACAATCTACTATACTGTTAGGTAGACTCTCATATGAAGCCCCTCACCGACAATCTACTATACTGTTAGGTAGACTCTCATATGAAGCCCTTCACCGACAGTCTACTATACTGTTAGGTAGACTCTCATATGAAGCCCTTCACCGACAGTCTACTATACTGTTAGGTAGACTCTCATATGAAGCCCTTCACCGACAGTCTACTATACTGTTAGGTAGACTCTCATATGAAGCCCTTCACCGACAATCTACTATACTGTTAGGTAGACTCTCATATGAAGCCCTTCACCGACAATCTATGACCTACCAATTTAAGTGAACAATTTTTTAGATTGAACGTTAAACGATATAACAATAGTTGCTTGAAAGGCAATTTTCTTGACAAAAATTCGTATGCGAGTTGGTCAAATACAGTCATTTGATTTACAATACATAACAATAACAAAGTCTCTACCATCGTTCTGTAGATTTACACCTTTTATAATGAAGACAACAAATAGCATGTTTTGACTTGTTTACAGTTGTTTTAGATCCCATTACTGTCAAGGTTGCTTTCTTGGCAGTGGCAGGTAGCACGGAAGGATGACTGACGTATGATTTTCCATCTGATAATCACAATAATTACACCCAGCAGACGACAGACAAAAGAAAATTACGTTGTCGAAAAGAAAGCAATTGAATGACATTCCTAGAATTAAATCTAATAACACGAACTCCCTGTGTCAATGTTCATTACGATTATGTCTGGACGAGAGAGAGAGAGAGAGAGAGAGAGAGAGAGAGAGAGAGAGCTTTTTTGTAATTGGCTAAGTACAGTATGCAGGTCTAGAATTTTATTCCTCTGTTGCATCATTGATATTGAAGGATTGGTTTGTGCATTGGTGTTCTCACATCATTGACAATCATATAACTGCCTACACGTCACCGATACTGTCTATCTATCAATGTATCTACGTACCCGTATAACTTTCTATGAGCACACCTGTTTACCTATCTTCCTACATACCTACCTACCAACCCAATATATCTTTTACTGCAATATACCTGCATCACGAAATACTTCTACCCGTTATTTTGCCTAACAACAGTTTTCCAATCAACATTACTACCCACATACCTGACGCCCTCAATAAAATCTAAACATTTACAGACTAAACTCAAGTGATCACTTTATACTATATCTTCTGAACTATATATCTGCCTACCTGTACATTCGTAAGGGAAACGAACTAACCTACAAGTTTAATATAAATTATTATCTACCAAGATTTCCTTCAACTTTTTCCTATCTTCCTATCTACAAATTTGCCAATTATACTATATAATGATTTATGTAAATTCATCGTGATATGTTAATAGAAATGTATTCAATTTCATGGAATATTGTGCAGTTGATGTAAAATTCAATGTTAGAGATACTGCAGACTTAAAGAATAGTATATTTTTCATTCATTTATTACAGATCAGTTTATTTTATTTTGGTTTGCGGTAATCACTCCTTAATGAATACGTCATATTCGCGCTGGTATATGTGTGCCAGACTCTTATAGGCAAAATGTTAAGCTCTTAATACGGTACGTCATGCAGACTGTGAGTAGAACTGCAAATAGGTAATTTGTCATGCTGTCAATGCTACGCAAACAAAAGAGGATGCTGCTAAGTGCCTCAATATTTGAATTTCTTTGGTAAATTCTTTGTTTTAAAGCAGACGACATCCGGTTTACTCGACCATATATTGAATGTCACGCGGAAGAGTTTAAGTCATATTTGCTATGCATTGTTATGCTAGAAGCTTGACACTGACATCCAGGTTACTTTGTATTCAAATGAAATAAGAATTACTTTGCGCAAACGAATATCTGATCACCATTATAGATCGATCAATCAGTACAATATCGATTTGACAGTGCGTAGATAAGCCACTTTAGCTATTGAGAACCGTGCTGCTGAACCGCCCAACATTATGTTCAAATCTACATGGTGGCAATATATCTTTCCTGATTTCTGATTCCTGACAGCTCTCCCAGCAATTAAATCCTTAACAATGATTTTCATTACTTTTACATTATTATGCATGTTATTAGCTTTTAGTGACCCTTTTGTCGTTATAAATGGTGTTTTGATCCTTTTTAATTAAATTTTCAAGTTGATACTCATAATGGAAAATTGACCTTAAAAACAATATATACTGCTATGCTCTTCGTTCATACACATACATTCATATATGTGAAATGATTTATAGAACAGAAGATAATTTGATTTGTCTTGTGTATGAAATTTTTTTTTATCTAGGAAAACGTTTGATGGAAAGGATTTTGTGTCTTGCTGTCACTAATCGAATCAACAAGGGGTTTCAATGAGATAGATTAATTGTTATATTAGCTATTCAAACCCTCAGTGAACCTACTAAACGAGGAAGTCTTGCTATACACTAGCCAAAGTGAAGTAGAAGTTTAGTGTCTATCACTTTTGCTATCTCCAGTGACAGCTTAATGCTCACATAAACTACACTTACTACGTAGGATTACTCCAGAAGTAGATAAAAGGAACATTGGATGTGAACATATACCGTTTTAAGTAGTTCTTACTTCTACATCTGTATGAAAAGTGATTTTGTAATTGTTGTGGTATTGCTGCCAAGGGTTGTATCAGAGAAAAATTCATTCATTTTGTGACTGCAACGAAAGCCGGGGAAGTAACTTTATTATGCATTTACAACAGTCGAGCAATGCCTTATTTTTTAAGCCAGCACCTACTATGATATATGACCCCGTTTTTGAAGGATTCAACCAAATTTGGTTTCAAATTTCATGCGACAGAAGATGAAATACCCTTGTAAATAATTTACTGTGTACTATTTGTACTGTACTATTGAATGTGAATAATTGTCTGAAATCCAAAATGTTAATCTAACAAAAATGTGAATCGTCAACATCGCAACGTTGAGTGATCTTTAGTAAAATGTTTCCCATTTATGTCACGGCTCATAATTTTTCGATAAGTTCCAACCATTTTATCCCCAATTTCTAGTCAAAACATTTTGATTCGGAATGAAATGAAAGTTAATGATGAATTCTAAACATTAAAGTTATATACACTTATATAATACGATGTAACCCGTTATTTTGAAAAATCGCTGAAAAACATTTGTAGACAGTGCAAGTGTTTTTCGGCTAACATGTGTTTTGAAGAACTCTCGTACAAACAAGGCTGAGGCTCGAACTCAGGTTCTCATGGTGTAAAGCCAGACACTTTACCACGCAATATATAAAGGGGGTATTACCATTGTAAGTCTATTATCACTGCTTAGTGAAAAGTTGTTGTCATATGGATATAAGGAATCACGTTTAATGTCAACATTACGCAGATTTGCGGTCGCTATAGTGACCTTGTTTGAACTTACAGCATTTCACTGAACGGAATGTTGAATTACGTGTTCGATTACGTTGTTCAGTCGTCTCTATCGAATCTGACGAGAATTCGTTTCTCAATTATTTTAGCTGAATTTCACTGTGTGGACTCATGGCGGATGTGGTCGGTCAGAAGGGAAGCTTACTCCTCCATGGCACCTGATCCCATCTCTGGATTTCCACAGGTTCATGTGTAGGTCCAACATTCACAAGATTTGGATTTTGTCTACTGAATCATCTGGCTTTGATACCTAAGTATCTGTGATTGTTATAATTACACACTAAATCGTACTAAGGAAAGAAAGCATTGATTGCCTTCGAGATAACTCATTCTTGAGTACAACTTTTACAGAAAAAGCTCCTATTTCTATCTGTTCCGTCATAAAAATAAGTCAATGCAATATATCTGCAAAGCAGCCATTAGATAGAAATAGTAATACAGAAATAGTAATAGAAAAGTAGCGCAATAACTATAAAATTCCAAGTTTATCTAGGGTATGTTTTTTAGTTGATAATTTAGAAATTCATGATGATGGGATAGAACAAATATTTATGAAACAGACAATGAATAATTAATGACTTTCGATTGCCTGCAGAGAAATTACTCTCGATTGATGATGCAGCCTATTTAAATCTGCAGAAAAGAAATAATTACACTTCTGTTTTTATTTGAATTACCTTTTTGTGCTCGGGTGATGTATGAGAAATCGTTATATCATAATGGTCAAAATATCTTCTAAGCCTCTACTTTTGTCTGATTGCTACCGTCCAATTGATTTTTATAATTATGTGTTCACCATCGACAAAAGTATAGTGGTTCGAACTTTGGTTTTAGATACTTTTGGTGTAATTCAATATAAAGGTTTTAGTATCTGCCACCAAGATGAATACGCTTTCAAAGAAAGTGGACTACAAGTACGTTCATTCTAATAGACGAATTCAAAGTATTTTACTCTTAAAGTTTGTTTCAATATATATACATTGATAAAATATTCAAATAGCTATCTGTAATCAAACTCGAAACATGCAAGAATCTTCGTCTGAGCTAAATATGTAATAAAAAGAGAATTTATAAATCAACGGAACTATTAATATTTACAGGACAACCTGCCATAACCATGCGTCGTTCCAAAGCTACAGACATACTTGTATGTACTGTTTAACGGCCTTTCTGAAAGAAAGTCAGTCAAGTAGAACATCCTAGCAGATTTTGGATGACAACTCTTTCTTCCCTTTCCAGTAACTTTTTCGTACTAGATCTAGTATTCCAGCAGTATATCAGATGCTTCATTTTATTCATTCGTCAAGTTAAGCAATTATTATCCTAAACATATACGACCATCCTGTGAGGTTTGACGTGTTGTCCTGTCCTGGTCACATCCCGTTAGTGATTTGCATTTGTTTTCCACGTTGAGGCCGCCATCATTCTAGGCTTGTCATATTTTAGGGCTACGATTTTCAAATACTACGGTACTTCTTCAATTCCATTTGTATTAAACAAGACTGCCTATAGTTCTATATTGCAAAGGAGTGCTTGCATTTGTTTTGCAGTTGAATTGAAATCGGTACTGGTTTCGAATTGGAACTTATAACATGGTTGGTGCTTCTACAGGTGCTTTGAAGTCGAGCTTTCTCTCTGCTTAAATACTATTATACGTATTTGATGAACAATGTTAAGATTACATAATGGTTGCAATACAGTATACAGATAAGTATTGGAAAGATTTGTGGAGGGAGTTTGTAGATATAAATATTTATCAAAGAAACTAGATGGCTTTCTGAGAGAAAAAAATCAAAAGATTACAAGACATAATTTGTATAAACAATCAAAGCATCGAACCAAAGATAATAGGCAATAAAAATATCAATATGTAAAACTGAAGAAATAATGAAGGACATTAAAAAGCCAAAGTCCTAAATTATGACAAGTCCAGGACAACGATGGTCTCAACGATGAAAGCAAATCATCCTTAAAGGGATGTGCCCAGGTGCCAGGAGGGGGTACGGATAAAACGGAAATTGAATTGAAGGTAAAAGTAACGAACAACGATGGATCTAATAATTCCTATAAGGAATACAAAATAAAGAGTTTGGCAAACACGGACCACTATTTTTACCAGAAGTCGGATCATATCTTAAATATTTCTGAGAGTCGAACACCCTGATCAAGCATTATAAAGAATTTCCGGTTCTTTTGATAGATCCGTAATTGTTGAAAGTTCAATATTTTTTAAAAGTATGAGAATTCCTGGGTTATTTTTTATATAAAGAGGATACATACATTTCGTAAGATATTCTTTTGTGACGTCATAATCACCTATCTGTGCTAATATAAGAGGCGCGTGATTGTGGCTGTTTGTAAAACACTTCGGATATCTTTTAAGCATAACACAATGTGTCTATCGACTGTTAAGATCAGTATTTATAGAACACGTGCGGATTTAATTGTGAACATCAGTTATTGGATATTATTGATGTAGTAACTACCAAGTACAATACAAAGGTGTTGAGGATTAATGTACAAGAGCAGAAACCGGAATACGTGATAAATGTACGTGTCATCTGAAAGTAATATCTTGTAATAAATCATATGTCGCAAGTGTTCTTAAATGTGCCAGCCCATGAGAATGCTCTAACGCGCTGCCAAGGTTCACAACGACAACATAAGGAATCACCAAAGTGACTACTATAGTTCCACCCTTTTTATAGTTCCGTTTTCCCGGTTTACGATTTCTTTAACAGCTGATTCTGTTTCGTCTATGTGCGTAAAAAATAATGAAACCAAGAGAGCACTATTTAAAAAAAACCTGTTGACCTGATGGTATTTTATAAAAATAACATAATCAAGAAATGATGGAAATTTATGTTTGAAAATGCGTCTTATCTTGAAACAAAGCACTAAGGAGTGGTGTGAAATTTGCAAGCGTATGAAAAGATAACGTGCTGCCGCGAAACGCAATGCAACTATAAGGAATCGCCAAGGTATCGACTTTAACTTCCACAATCTACGGACCTTTTTCCACAGTTGATGATTTATTTTAATGTGTAATGAAATACTTTGGAAATGTGGTTCGCTAAAGAAAATATATAACCAGTTACGATGGGTACTCAAGTATAAACATAAAGATATGCTTTTAGTGTCTTCTTATTACAGATTTTGCAACGTCATGATTATTAGTTTAAAGCTAAAGATTAATTGAAATATCAATTATATATGTAAATAAAATTAGATATATAGGTAAACAACAAAAGTTTGGAAAGGAATTCTGTAAATTCAGTTTTATTCGCGTGATTCTTAATTTTCTGCAATTACACAAGGGTACTTATCCATGAAAATAAATGTATCGCAGAATATTCTACTCTTGAATAAAGGTGCACCATAAAACACAGAAATGTCACCTTTGCCCTCGATGTCGAGAAGGTATTCTGTCGCGAATAACCGTAAGACCACTGGGTCACCAAAATAAAGTACTGGATTTAGAGTAACAATATACTCTTTTGATTGAGTTAGAGGTAAAAATATGCTATTTTGAACCAGATGACCCAACTGTATCCCGAGACCTAAGACAACATTTTAGTGCGAGAGTTCCACATTACTTATAACAACAGAAACCTCTGTCTGTGAATGCTTTGTTATACCTTTATATTTTTATCTCTTTACTCTATCATTTCTACGAGAACGAGCCATTCAACAAGTTAAGTGCGGTCTCCGTGAAAGGGCCGACAATAATTTGAATGATAATGACATACAATTTTACTCAATGTCAATAAACATTGGTCAACATAACTATGAGGCAAACACTTTGGATTTTAGACTTAAAACATAATAGGAGAGTACAGAAAATAAAAAGTGACGTAATAACGGATTGTGTGATGTTGATTGAAGAAAAATGAAATAAGTACAATGTAATAATTGATATTACAATATTTATATGTATATATGTAATATATGTAAAACGATAATTGAGAAGGAAGACTGGTAAATACTAATTAGAATGTTTATGGAAATAGACATATTAACAACTTATAGACAATATACCATGGAAGTCATTCGTATCGAGAAAAAGTATGTAATAAATAGTATAAATAAGCTATAAAACAATATTCACATCATAATCATACTGAATGACATAATATATGTACAAATAACTATAATTCGTTGACGAGTTGACATTTGAGACACGGCGGGGGCGATTGGTTTCTAAGGGGAGCTTACTCCTCCATGATACCTGATCCCATCTCTGGATTTTCAGTCTCATTCAGATTTCATCTGATCTGTATGAAAAGGTAAAGGTAACGAACATTGATTGATCTACAAAGTCCTACAAAGATTGCAAAATTAGAAGTATGGCAAACACGGAGCCCTGGATACACCACAGGTGGGATCAGGTGCCGAGGAGGAGTAAGCATCTCCTGTTGACCGGTCACACTCGCCGTGGGCCCTATGTCTTGATCAGGTAAACGGAGTAATCCGTAGTCAAAATCAGTGTGCAAAGGACGGTCTAACAACCGTTATGAAACACGTCAGACAGCATTTGACCCAATGACAGGCCGTATCGACAAATCAGATCATTGACTTTAACCGAGACTGTTGGATCCCCGGTAACATCAACTTGTTTGTCAGTAGCCGACCTCGATTTAAAAAGTGGCCATACGGTGACCAAGCTCTAGGGTATGTATATTTATCCCTTCTCGGACGAATAATAACATGAGATCTTTAATTTTATGTAATTGATACTGAATGATTAAATGAGAACAAAAAGTGAGGGACCTAATTATCAAGCAGAATACATGTACAGTGACACTTGTAATAATGATACTGTGAAGAGCAAAAGTGCGAAAAATAATTATTTATACAGTGAATCTGATTGTGTAGGTCCGTATCCATAATTAAACTCCAGGTCAGGAACGTGACCAAAACCAGTTACAGTGGCAAGGAATACATTGGCATGTTTAAGGGAATTAATCCCGGCGTGTCAAGCGCTTTATATAGGTTTAATTAATTTTAACACATTGAGGCATGTAGAGACAGTCACATATGTCACTCTATCTATCTATCTATCTATCTATCTATCTATCTATCTATGCCTGCCTGTCTGTCTGTCTGTCTGTCTGTATGTATGTCTGTCTGTCTGTCTGTCTGTCTGTCTGTCTATCTATCTATCTCTCTATCTATCCATCTATCATCTATCTATCTATCTATCTATCTATCTATCTATCTATCTATCTATCTTTCTATCTATCTATCTATTCACAGCGAGCAAAAGACAGTCTTACTCGAAGCAGTTACATTTCCATATGTATATCAAATCATATTTATCATTCGCCGTTCTTTTCTGTAGCACTGTTTTAGATTGATCGCCGTTTACTGCAGAAACCCAGGAATCATGCCCCAGTGGTGTTGCTTATCTTAACTGTCCTCCGAGGGGATAGTAAACTGTAGTCCCCTTTAATTAGGTGTTGAAACTTTAATGGTCCCCTTACTGCCCAGTGGCCACAATCACTGAACACAGACCAAAGTTTAAACCTTTAATCGGCATTCGACCACTTCTCCATACGCGGTAAAGGTTCCGGAGTGGGAGATTGAACCACAAATTATATCCACTAGCGAAATAGTGAGTCAGTCTGGTTGAACCTTAGTTTATTTCAGTTTATAAAATTATTGTGCATTCACTGTGATTAATCAAAAATCATCCAAGCTTCGAAAAAGCCTTGGATCTTTCGAGACTAATGATGACTCAGGGTAAATACTGATTATGGATGTTATATAATGAGATTTTATTCATAATTAAAGGCATGTTATAGGATATCATTGGTACTACAATTACGTGATTATATTTGACCATTAAACCGTCGTTCTCCTAAGCGTTTCTGTAACTCGATAAAAAGAAATAGATTATGCAACTAGCATCCCTTGATAGATGTAAAAGAGCAGAAAGAGAGTAATCCAAGATAATAAATTTAACATGAGTTTGTATCCTGAAGACTAATAGTCCTGTTCTGCAATAAAGATACATTTATTCTCAAACAGGATTGGATTAAGAGAAATAACGAAGAGTAACGTTAGATACATCACCCAAAGAACATACAATTAAGCTTACGCTCCAAAGAAATACAAAAGCTGTTTAATTGTATTGATTAAATCAGGAAAGAAAACACATCAAATTTGGCCTGAAATCCAGATAATTTCGGTATACCATCTCTTTTTTCTGCTTCATGCTCGGAATTGAAAACCGAATCTGAATCCGGAAGTACGAATACTTCAATTGTTCATATAGAATCGGTCGTCCGGTGTTCTGCAGTCAAAGTTGTGGAATGTTCAGACAAAATATGGAGGATCAAAGCTCATTGCCGCAAATGACATTGGCATGCTAAATAACTATTACAATCAAATAATGTCTGGTCTTAGGAATATGCCAATCTGAAGCTCTCCACTAGTAATTTGTTTTGTTCTATTATTTCTGATTGTTTTATTGTTGCTTAATTTCACAATTAAGAATTCTTAACTTATATGCAGACGCTACCGTATGCCGGTGAAATGTGCCATTTTGCCTAGGCTCGACACTTATGACCGTAGAGCAAAGGAGGGGGTTTTTCGACGTAAAAACACTAACTGTGATACAGAACATCGGTTTTGAATGTCTCATTCGGAAGACAGGGACAACTATCCGCAGCGTGTCTCGGGTTCAAATCCCGGATCTCACGATCAAAAGTCGAACACGCTAACCACTAGGCCATGACGCCCCTTCTTCAGTAGTCGTTAACATATATATAT
>JACSZP010063089.1:0-12129 GCA_016161895.1 Pinna nobilis
GACATCAGTAACGAAAGGCTGTGTATAATACGACAGGTGAAGACTATCTCCCCTGTGTGGTTTACGAATCTGAAAACAGAAATAGTTCATTTGAGTGTCTACCTTTTCATTTAACATGCACGTAAGTGGTATCTGATCAGATATGCAATGAAATATTGAGATAAATCAAGAACTTAGCTACATGTACAGCTCATTTGATTAGTATACAATAAACAGCCAGTATATGTACAAATATTCAATCACTGTCTCAAAGAAATCATGGCTATAATGTAAAAACAAAAATCATCAGACTTATTATTTATTTGCACTATGGTTCAACCTAAATTGAATGTATTCTCTTTCAGTACAAAATTCAGTCTAACGTCATACACAGTATACTCTGTGTCAAGAGACTCTCCAATATAAGATGCAAAAATGGTCACAAAAGAAATGTGGCCTGTTAATAAAATGAGTTGTGTAGATAAAACCACTTTGGGAACTATACATTTAGGTCACCTATGTTTGGTAGTCCTTGATTTCAGTGAGTTTTTGTAGGTATGTTAATATACTGTACGATGCATACCTCATATCAATTTGGTTTCCAATCAAAAGGATGTATTACATAAATATAAAATTTATAAGGTTTTCACCACCAAAAATAAGTAGCCTACATTTCTTACATTTTGAGAACGAAACGACTGGGGATAATTGCAATATACTATTATTACTATGAATCCGNNAAACCTTAAATAAAATGCTCAATACAGCATGAACTAAGAATACTTAACAAGCAAACACGCGAAAATATAGTGTCGCGAATAACTGCATTGCTACCGATTCGCCAAAATAAAATCCCGCAAAAGGTTTTGGATTTACAGTAATTGGTTATTTCATAGGGTTTCAATGTTGATTCGAATCGAGTCATAATAATTATAATACATGGACTTTATTTTGCATAATATCGTGATAGTCTTAGAAATGAATTCATAAATGTTACATCTTTATAGAAAGAATGACAACGGTTCAACTGAGGTCATTAGTCATTGAAGTTATTGTTGTTAAATTATTTTACGCCACGTGCATTTCTATATCGGCCTTACTGTGACGTCATTGAGTTTGTGCAAACTTAAGATATGTTGGCCCATTATAAAAACTTTAATTGATGCAGGGAGGATATTTGAACTCGCCAATTTTTGTCGGAAATTTGATGGTATAAAGTTTTGGTCTGTCCGATTATCTGTTTGTCTACACAAAATTTAGCCTTGGACGTTACAGGTGAATTATAACTGATTGACCGTTTCATATTTGATGTGTACTCCTTTTGATAAGACCTTTCTTTTCCTGGCGAAATTTTTACCCGGTCCAGCCACATGGTGGCATTCGTGTATAACAAACACATCTTGTTTTCATGAGATCAGTTTTAATATTACTCAGTTATTACACGGTTATGGCCAAACTAGAGGTATTCTCATATAGTTGCGATAGAGGGTTCAACAATGTGTAAAATGTCTGAGGAAGGGCACTGCAAGTGGTCTGTTAAAGACCCTATATAGCTATAGAAACTAAATATACAACGTCTACGTATTACTGTATACAGTTTTATTTTCGTCCCGTCTTATTTTAGCTCTAACGCACTTGCACATAGTTTCGCCACGTTTTAAATTCGTCCATTCTTGACATAAATTCTATACAATCAATTTACTGTTTTGGATTCGCCCCGATTTGAATTCGCCCACTATCGAAAAGGACGAAAGGGACGTAGCTAAAACGGGGCGAAATTGTCATTGTATGCAATAATCACCAAGTAGTAGCGAACCTGGACATATCGAATTTGAAGGGCAATGGGTTTTTCGTTAAGAATAACTGGGATGAAATAACCGTAAAGTGTCTTGGTCGGAAATGAAATTCTCCCATATTTACTGAGATATCTTAACAAGAAGTGCAAAATGATAAATCGATCATCCACAGGGGGTGGGTGGATGATAAGCTACACGCGCAGTACCGGAAATGACGGCGAAGTGACGTAACGGCGTGAGCTTTCTGATTTTTTCTTTTACTGGGCGGAGTTATAATGCTAGACTAGCTTTAAAACAGATCAACTCTCTGATAAAGGTTACAATATAATATATTTAAGAAAAATAATCAATCTTTATTGCCCGGTGATGACCGAGAAATCCACTTACCCGATCGCGAGTGTCAAGTTAACTAGTCCATGTCTCGGTAAGCCTCGACTTGGACTAAGTTAACTTGACTCCGGGTTAGTGGATTTCTCTTTCATCACCAGGCAATGGAGATAGATTATATTAGTCATTACGAGTTAAGCGGGGTTTCAATATATCAGGGTGAGTTCAGTATAAGAGGGTTCAATTGCATGATAAGTATTATAAAGATCGGATGATCAATATCTTTGATCTGAAATAAAGCATATTCAACTGTTATCTTGATATTTTAAAAATCCCATACATAAACAGATATAGTAAAACAAGTACTTACTTATGAGAAGCTACGATGCAATTGTTGTCTCGGCCTGGCGGTAGCCTTGGCAACGAAATTGGTCCCCACATTTGTTTGATATGCTCTGGCATAATACAATAGCGTCTTTCAAAATTTCCGTTTTTCAAAAATAGAAGGCAGGGTCCTGGTTTTGGTAATAGTTTAACACTAGCTGTAAAATGAATTTTGATTCCCTTTTCTTCGTTCAGAACAATTGTTTCCGAAATTTGCGAGTCGCCTTCCTTGGCTTTCTCGACAACAGGTAGAAGATGAAGAATGTTCTCCCCAACTTCATCGACAGTCCCGAAACACAGCGGCTTTGTCATATGCAGTAGCTTGAATTTGACACAGTTATACATTTTGGTATCAAACACAAAGGAACAACATTTATTTTTATCCCAGTTCTTATTTGGACCCTTGAAGGTAGCAATAGATGGCCCCTCCTTATCACTTGCAACGTACAGCATTTTGATTTTAAATTTCTTCATTTCCTCCGGTAGGCCTTGCAGTTCTAATGTTTCGAACTGTATGTTTGCCTTCTTTGTTGAGAACGAAACTATTTCCTCTTTTTTGATGGGGTACAGTGCCCCTTTGGGTGGGTCGCCTCTGTACATCGCTCCTGACATGGGGAAATTTTCATTGAAAATATCCCTCCAAATCTCGCGCGTTTTTGTGTCGGCGTTGTTCAGCTTTGATCCGGGACTTCTATCGTTTACGGAATCGTCATGGTTGAATACTTTACCGAGAATTTTCTCAGTATCTTCTCTATATATAAGTGGGAAAAGTTGGTGCGTATGCCAAACAAGGTCCATATCGTAACAAGGGACGAGAAATTCTCCAGGATTTATCCTCTTTAAATATAGCAATTTCTTATACCTTTCGACAGCTACCTTAAGAAATTTCCTGTCTTTGAAGTGGGGCAAAGACACTTGGTAATTGAATACGCTCTGTCGATGAGCTGCTCTGATAATGTTATACGATATCTTAGACTCGTATGCGTCATTTCCGGCTTTACTGTTCTCTGTAGCCTCTATTTCAATATCAAAAGGCTCATCCGTATATTTTGTCTGCCAAAGCTGCCGCGAAATATCGAGTGCTCTTTCCCGCTCTTTTGGACTCATCAACTTGTGATCCACAATGGCTCCGACAATTTCTTTACAGTCTTTTTCGTACGCTACCGGAGCCAGTAGATGACAATGCCAAATCCATTCGATATCTAAAGGAGCTACTAACGTTTTATCGTCATTTTCAACCGCTAGAGGGAGCCAGTGTTTTTCATATCGGCGGACAGACTTCCTTAAGAATGTCTCTTGAAACAAAGGTGGATGTTTTTCAACCTCTTGTAAAAACTGTAGCTGTTTAATTGCCAGGTCTATAAGGTCTACTCCAAAGTTTATTTTCTCGAGGCAGTTCTCTGCAGTGACATCCGAAAGTGTGTCCATTGTCATCGGTTTCTGAAAACAGAAGAATATGATAAGTATAATTCAAAAAAGTTGAACCCTCCTTAATGTAAAAGCGGAAACACCCGGGAGTGTCCGAAGTACTAAGTCTTAAATATGGCAATCGAGGGAGCTGTGGTTCTATCATGGAAAAATACAACTGGCGTTTCCAAAGGTCTTTCCATTAAAAAAAACAAATTTCATAGTTTCAACACAGTGACACTGAGATTTTATTTCGGAAGCCTTTTTATAAATATGAATTAAACAACGTTCTATTTCTATGCCAAACAATAAACTATTGTTCAATTCATTTAACCAAAAGGAATACATTTCTGTACAGAAATTTCAGAAATACATTTGGATCGTAATTTCATATATTTGGACAGTCAATTATTCATATTGTAAACTATTTTCTCAGAAATGAGATACTTCGACCAAAATTATCCGAAATGCAGCCGACTCAAATTATCCGTACAGGCAATTAGAATCTACTGTATATATACTTATAATAACACACTCTGCGTTTCAAGGGGAATTGGACTATTTTTGCAATTTAAATTAGTGCTAAAGCGATAAACAAATTTCAAATTAGAGGTACCGGTACTGTAAATCAAGAAATTTTCGCAGAACTTTATTTTAGCGAATCAACGGTCATATAATTATTCGCGATACTTTACTTTCGCGCTTGTGAATTTAAGTTGATAATTTGTGTTGTTTGATGCATTTTAATATCAGGTTATTATATTCAGCGAGTACTATATTTTCGCGAGTAAGTGCTCTCGCGTAATTACGCGAAAATGAAATGCTCGTAAATATTACTGGATTTACAGTACATTGTACTTGTAACTTCAAAATATTTTCTACATCGCTGTATTGCCGATTGACATTAACTATGTACAGTTAATTATCTATTAATTATTCCGTGTTAGTATTCTTTGGTTTCAGAAAGTTATGTCATGACGATGTTTAATTGTAGCGCTGCGAATGTCGCGAATGAAAACGAACTCAAATAAACAATATTTTCCATATAACTGTTTAAATCATCTCCAATGCAAGTTTGCTATCAGAATTATAGTTATCATCGTCGATAAAACTTACATTGTTTTAAAGGACAACAAATATGCGATTTTTGTTGTTTAAGATAAACTTGTGAGTTATTTCTGATAAAAATATCTGGATAAATGGTTAGCTCTCAACGCGCACAAAAATGCACGTTCTTCAAAGTGGCATCTAATAAAACAACGCTTCTGACATTTGTTCGTTTCCTGTTATACAAATATCACTTTGTTCATATTCGCCTGTGTTTATATTTGATTTTACATTAAGCTTTCAACTTATACTCGCACACAAGAAATCCAACAATGACATTATCATAGCTATTTTAATCCAGGCACCAAATAACACATATATTGTTCCTTTATCACCAACGATCATACATATCCATATTTGTCAGATTATATCTATAACGCATGGAATCTAGCAGTCAATGACACTAAACCATTCAAAAGATCAAGCCTGCGATAAGACAAAAGTACGCATGCGCATCTCGGTTATTGCGTCACTACCAACATCTGCAATAAAGATAAGAAAAACCTGTAGCTTTGAGATCACCCATGATATATCTTTGGATGCGCGTTACCTACGCCGATTTGTAATTATATCATAACCTGTTTTTTCTTCAGTGTACAAAGAGGAACAAATAAACGTCAGAGATGGCATTTTGCCAAGTTTTTCGTGGTTCGGCCTCATTACTGTTTAAATTCAGTTTGAGCAATTCACAGCTTTATCATGGCAACATGCAATAGCGGTTGGTTTTGACGATTCTTACATTATAAATTGAAATTCGATTGCATTGTCAGATATATCATATCCAACACATATTAATTACGGATCCTAGAATCGTGTTTATTCCTGATTTTATTTATACCTACAGAAGAAACTTTATTCATGCTAAGATGATTGTCTCGATAATTTTAGGAAAATTAGAATGTTTTGCTGTGCTAAGCGTCTGCTTATGGAATATTTTGTTATGATATTAACATAGAAAAACACACAAAACACGTAAAAAGTTACATCACAACAAAAGTAAAATCCTGAAACAAAAAGTGGTAGATGCATTTTTTCCTTAAACATTTTATATCTTGGTTTTTGTTATCATCGTAGAGAAACATTTTTGTGTTTTCTTATTGTTCTCCTAAATATTTTGTACCATTTCTTATTGTTCTCTTCAGCAAAAACAAAAAAAGTATCAATAAATATTCGAAACTCCATATCATATTTCAAAAAGGAAAGAAACAACAAAAGTTTGACGTTTAAAAAAATGCAAATCCAAATCGGGTTGGGAACTGCAGTTGCCCGGAAGTATTCATAGTCCCCTTACAGCATGCCGAACCCGTACCAAATGTACGATGGAAACCTCTTGTGTCCAGTAAAATTTCTAGATTTATATAAAAAGATATCCAGTAAGTGTCGGCGAGGTCAAGGATGAAAAGATAAAGGAAACAAATTAACAGTCATCAATCTCATAATTCAGGAACACGGAATACACATGTAAATATTTGGGCAAACATGGACCCTTGGGTATCAAGCGGTGGGAGCATGTGCCTAGGAGGAGTAAGATCCCTCGATGCACAGGATAAATCTCTCATCAAAGATAAGTACATGTATTTCTGTCCCATGTATTCCTGAGCATGATGCTGTCATTAAATATAGACGATTGATGGGAAACGCTAATAAAACAAATGCTCTAAATGACAAAAAGTAATTTAATAAGACAGATGAACGATATAACATTCGCAGAAGCTAACACCTAGAACTAAAATCATTATCTATATTGACTTATTGAGATATCAATGTTCGATTGAATACTCATTATCCGGGCAATATTTATTTTAGATTATGGATTGCAGCGCTAACAAAAATCACTTAGGAAATATCACTAAACGGTGTCTTAAATGACTTAGCAGTTTTAATTTTGGTAAAAGCATACGCGGATCCCCTGGAATCGGCAAAATATACACCAATAATGGTCAATTATACCTAAATTCTCACTTTAACAGGGTTGATTTTTTTTTTTTACAAGTTGGACCCCCCTGGAAAATATCGACCCCCCCCCCCCCCCCCCCTGAAAAAAAGTCACGCCTGGATTCGCGCATGAAAAGTAATGCAATTGCACGTTGCAGTTGGTTGGTCCTGTCCTTTGGAAGAGACAGAAAAAGCCAAGATCCCATATCACAATAGGTGTAGGCTCTACAAAGTACCCTCCCTACTCTTCAGGCTTAAATACTGAACATAGGCCAAAATTTTCTCCCTTCGTCGGCACACGATAATGTCGCCATATAAGTGAAAGATTATTGGGTGGGGCGTTAAACAACACTGCAACAACAACACCAATTTGTCCAAAGGAAGGCGAGGACAGCCGCCATGGCTTCGTCGTTAGTGTGTTCAACTTCTGAGGTCATGGGTTCGAATTCGCTACGCTCTGCGGTTTGCTTTCTCTGTCATTCGGATGAGACATAAAACAAACCTGAGGCCCCGTGTTACAGATGTTAGCACGATATCATGCCCGCAATACCCAGTGGTCGTAAGTGTGCAAATGGCGAAAAATATGAAGTTCCTCACCTGGACTCAGTGGCATCTTCATTTGAATTTAAGATTCTCAAGAGGGATGTAAAACAACATCAACATCTCTCTTCCAGCCTACTTGTTCCAGTTTTTCTATCGATAAGCAGAAGAATTGACACAAAATGGCAAGACAAATTGGAACACTGGAAAATTAAATTACTCTGCATTCAGACTACGCGCGTCCCTAATGATAGATAATTCCATACCGAACCTACTTCTAAATTGCCCATATTTCATGCATCTTATATTGAAGGAGACACTTTCCATTTCCCAAGCCTATAATTAATCTACTATTCTAGGCACCGTGCATGCGTGTTTCAAACAATGAAAAATGAGTGAATGAATGCAAGGCTCCGTGCGATAGCGAACTTGAGAGTGATATCCTTAGAATATCAGAGTTGATAGACCACTCTGAGCGATAAGGAAGGATTTTTCAACTTCCTTGACGTCAATTCCGGGTTAGTGTCGTCGTACTATTTTCTGAATCAGCATTACGCTAGAGATTTGTTTGTTAGTTGCGTCGTGGTAGTGTCAAGTCGCGTGGTAGTGTCAAGCCGATGTAGGTTCCATAATGTTCACCGGTGTCATGGACTTTATCCTAATCATAGAGCTTATCTTTGACGCTCTAGAGATTCGCCAGCAATCAGGGAACTAATGCCTTCCGTTTTGTCCAAAAAGCATGGGGAAAAAATCATGAACCTTGACTCTCTCAGACTCTAGACTGCAATTGGGTCGAGCGAGTTACAGTTACCAAGCGAGAAAATAGTGGTTCTACTAAAACAGAAAACGTACCGGGAAGCCGCCGTGGCTCTGTGGCTAGCGTATACTCCTTCTGATCTTGAGGTTATGGGTTGGAATCCATGCCGAGAAAGGCTTTCCCTGTCCTTCGGATGACACAGTTCGGTACCTCCGTGGCCGATTGGCTAGCGTGTTCGACTTCGAATCGAAGAGTTCGTGGTTCGATTCCCGCAGCGCCACTCTTCGGTTGGCCGTCCCTGTCTTTCGGATGAGGTCCCGTGTCACAGTAGGTGTTGGTACTTTAAAGAACCCTCCCTGCTCTACGGCCAGCAATGCCGAGCATAGGCAAAATTTGTCGCCCTTCACCGGCACACGGTGACGTCTCCATATGAGTGAAATATTCTTGAGTGGAACGTTAAACAAATATACAATACAATCGGATGACACGGTAAAAAACCCAAGATCTCGTGTTACAGTGTTTATAAATACCCTCACCACTAAGTTGTCATTTCTGTCGCGCACTTGTCGAACGTGTTGACTATTGAGCCATGAAGGCCCCTAATACGTATGAAGTACATGTATATTTGATACTTCAATATATATTTCATGACTAAATCTTAACAAACTCAAAAAAGCGCCATTCGGAAATAGAGGTTTCTCCATTTTATAGCGCTTCATTTTCACACGAAAAGCAACTCCTTTTTGTGAGGAACTGCTTCGTGTTATCGAAGTTTGTCAATTTGACTACAAATTATGCCAAATTTTGATGATAAAATTCTTGTGCTGATGGTATATCTGACAATTAGTGATGTAGTTTGAAAGATTGAAATGCTTTTCTAGAATATAGAGTAACGTAACGAATACAAAATACGAGCTTAGATTCTAGAATTGATAAGAGAAAGGGCAAAAATGTTTTCAATGTAAAAGATTATTCAGTTGATAAAACATTTTAGAATAACTACTGTAACTTGATCCGGAAATTTTCGCAAATTGTTTTTTGACATCCTGGTAAATTTAATAGATATATTATAGTTTATGTTTAACGGTAGAGCGGTCCAGTTCACAAAATTTAGCGACATCTTTATTTTCGCGGAGAAGCACTCTCGTGAAAATAAACATTCCTACAAACGGTAAAAGAGACTCATGATCGGGACTTTCATTAAGGATTTTAGACCTAGTGACCTTGAGCTTTAACTTTGACCTAACTTACCCTAATTTGACCTAGTTTTATTAATTTTTAATCCTATTCTTCGTTTATCCTTCAGCGAATTTCATTGTCTTCAGATAACTTTTTTGTTGTGTGGCACGTTAAATGACAAGACTATAGAATGGATTTATTTTCCTTTTGTATGTTCAATGATAGAATGTTAGAATCAGGAAAAAAAATGTGAATTTGAAGGAATTATTTAACGATGTCAGTCTGTATTTTCCTTCAGCAATTTAATTGAAATTACTAAACCGTCGGGCCACCGTGGCCGAGTGGTTAGCGTGTTCGACTTCGAGCCGAGGGGCCTGTCACAGTAGGTGTTGGCACATTAAATAACCCTCCCTGCTCTACGGCCAGCAGTGCCGAGCATAGGCAAACAGTAACTTCTCCATATGAGTGAAATATCCTTGAGTGGGACGTTAAACAACAACGCAACAACAACAACAACAACTAAACCGTCAACTTTGGGAAAATTATTTGGTTGGTTTGGTTGTATTCATTGTTGTTTAACGTCCCACTCAAGAACAATTCACTTAAATGGAGACGTTATCGTATTCCGGTGAAGGGCGACAACCTTTGCCTATGCTCGGCACTTATAGCCATAGAGTAGGGAGTGTTTTTAATGTGCCAACAGCTACTGTGACACGGGACCTAGGTTTTTACTGTCTAATCCGAAAGACAGGGACCGACCGTACCACGGCTTGGGTTTGAAACCCGGACCCCTCGATTCGAAGTCGAACACGCTAACCACTACGCTACGGCTAATTATTTTCATGAGCAAGCTGTACAATGCGGTGATATGACCAAACTCTTCGGTTTCTTGGGACGTAGTGCTGTATAAGAAATTGTAAAACGTTTGACAATTATTCATAATAAAAGTCAGACCATCGCTTAAAACGCTTGGTTGAAGAGCGGCATTAGTGAATGGAAATATCCAGTTTCTTTTGGCGTAGTACTGTAAGTGGAATGATAAAACACTAGACATCAGCAAAAATGATGGGCTCGCGATAATAAACAGAACAAGAAACTACAACTCGTGTCAATAACAGTGCGAACAGACGTTTATTGTATAACTGTGTTCTAGAGATAGCAGGCAGACGATCATGAAGAAGAGTAATTTGATAAGAAACCTGCACGGAAAGGAAATATTAAACATAATTACCTAAAACTCGTTCAATTTTCCATCTTAACAGTTACGTAATCGTTTTTTTGGATTTGAAACTTCTTATGAAAAAGAAGCGTTTTTTGAAATATGCATCTCGCCGTGTATTCCTATATGATACATGTACAGTCTAACCTGCCTTAGCGACCCACTGAATTAAGGATTACCTGTCTTATGTGACCCAAATGCATGATTGCCAAAATGGATTTTTCCTATATAAATCACCTGAATTAGGAGACCACCTGTCATATGTGACCCATTTTGCTCCTTCCCTTGGTCGGTCTCTTAAAACAGGTTTGACTGTATAAGGCTTTGTTGGTTCAATTAATTCACTTTAAACGTTTTTATCGGATATATTTCATATTTACTGTTTATGCCGAAGTTCGTAGAACCAATGAAGGTAATATTATGCAATAGACTGTTTTCCGACAGCAGCATTTTAGTAGAGTTAGTTTCCTTTGGCGGCCATATTGTTTGGCAGCATGTACATTTTTCTGGATAAATCAACAAAATTAAATGGAATATAGGCTACTTGGGTACTGATAGTTTGAAGAACATCTATTTGGGATAAAATATTTATTTCGGGTCTTCGTTAGCCTAAACAACTACATTTAATTTTGAATGAAAATTATGATTTCTCTTTCACTACTACAATGTAATCGAATTTGGCTTCTTAAAGAAGAAAGTTTCCAGGTTGCCAAACAATATGGCCGCCAAAGGGGAATAACTCTTGAAAAATAGCACATATGGAAAACAGTCAATATACAACTAGTTCCCGTACAGTAACAAAATCCAAGTTGTCTAATGACACACAGAACCTCAAGGTTAAGGAGGTCAAGGTTATAAGGTCAAAAGTTTACTTACCATTAGTATTGTTATGGGGAATTCGAGGTCCTGGAACAGGCAAGCCTAATGTAAAAGCGCTTCCTCTTATGGTGAAAAAGATGATGACCAGGGGGAAGTAACATTTAAAAAATGGATCAGAGGTCAAGGTCAATGTCAAGGCAACAAAATCAACAAATCATCAAATTAAGCAAGGTAGGAAAAATACCTCACGCGTACGATATATTAGATGTGAAAGAAATATCTCATACCGTTCAACGATATGGTTCGTTGTTTACAAAAATTAATGTTTTGAAACTAAAACTTGAAATGTCAACGTTAAACGATCAAAAGCGCGGGTAGGTTTTGACAAAACTTGTCACAAGTGCGTATCAATGCTCTACCCTTAAATCCGTATACATGCGCGGATCTAGAGGGGGTCAAGAGGCCCCCTCCCCCTCCTGGAATTGGCAAAATATGTATCACCATCGGTCAATTATACTTAAGTCATCCTCATTTAACAGGGTTGGGGATTTCCTATAAATACCAGAAGTTGGACCCCCACCCTTGGAAAAAATAACCTGGATCCGCGAATGCCATATTAAACAAGGGACTATCTCAAACACAGAGAGAGAGAGAGAGAGAGAGAGAGAGAGAGAGAGAGA
>JACSZP010063090.1:0-13243 GCA_016161895.1 Pinna nobilis
ACTTCATTTATGGGAACTCATTTTTGGCCTACAACTGTATAAAGGAGCAGTGTACTTAACAGTATGGGCATGTTTCAATTTGTACATTTCAGTCCGCCGTTTGGGGGACATCCTGAAACGGCCCCCGTTTCAATTAGCACTTGTTTTATTTTAGAACAATCTCAGAACTAATATAAATGTCCTTATTATAACCAAAGTATGTTATTTTAGAACAATCTCAGAATTAATATACATGTTTTTATTACAACCAAAGATGTTCACTGAATCTTATTCTTTTGAATGTTTTCAGGAAGGAATCTTCTATGAAGATATAGAGAATGGAGCGGTATTCTATCAAGAGTCAAAGTACACAGACTGTATGGTAAGTCAAGAAAAAATAATTTTAGTTACTCCCGTTTCAAGAGACAACCTCGTTTACCTGGAAATATTAGTTCTCCAGATAACTAGTCCCTAAAACATACTTTAGAAAAAACTACACCCTATTTACCAAATATGCTAAAAATTGCATCTTAACATGCGCCAACGCTCTATATGATACTGATTTGTATTGAACACCGAAATGGAAAAGTTAAAAATTTCCATTCCATTGTAATTAGTCAACACAAAAGTGAACCAGAAAAAAATACTTTTGAAGCCTACCTAATTTGAGTTTTACGCTTCACGAAATTCTTATGTTATTGAAGGAATAATGTAAATACAAAATATGAACTTACTGAAAATATCATTGTACTTTATTCAATATATTGCTGATTTCCTTATCAACAGCTAGGAAATTTTCATTTCGGAGGCGAAGAATATTTCATGGAACCACCGGAACAAAACTGCAACGGAAGCACGGATGTGGCTTCCAGGAAATTTCGTATTTCGAAAGCTGACACGCCAATAATTGCCTTCGCTGATAGCATACCAGGTACTTACAATAATCATAATTATACCCTCTAACAGGTACTTGATTACGCTTTGGGGGGAAACAACTCAATACATTATGCGGATATGAGGTTAGGGGAATGGATAAGCTTTCATTTTCCTTTACACGAAAAAAAAATTTCTTCAGAGAATCGCATTTTCATTCAAGTCAAGTTGATACAATAATCTAATTGATATTCAATCAATCTTTAATTTTTCGGGTCGAATTAGCATATAGACATGCGGTATATGTGACCGGTCAGCGGGAGACACCAACTCCCACACGGAATCTAGCCCCACCTTTGAAATTTAGGAGATCCGTGGCCGAGTGGTTAGCGTGGTCGACTTCGAATCGAAGGGTCCGGGGTTCGAATCCCGCAGCGCCACTTCCCGGTTGACCGTCCCTGTATTTCGGATGAGACAGTAAAAACCGAGGTTCCGTGTCATAGTAGGTGTTGTCACGTTAAAGAACCATCCCTGCTCTACGACCAGCAGTGCCGAGCATAGGCAAAATGTGTGGCCCTTCACTGGCTCACGGTGACGTCTCCATATGAGTGAAATTTTTTTGAATGGAACGTTAAACTACAATACAACAACAACAGGAGATCCGTGTGTGTACCTTAATCACCAGATGTATATTTTGACAAGGATGTAAAACTCAAAGATACCAATGTATAAACTGCCATAAGAATCATACAAATTTGGTGAATACTGGACAGACACAGACAAGATGTGGGATCAGGTGCCATGGAGGATAAAGAGTCCCTGCAGACCGGTCATACCCGAAAAAAAATCGAACAAAAATTAACTCGACGGGCGAATATCAGCTCAATATCCCAAGTGGATTCCTTTGGTATGCCATGCCACATGAAGACCTATACAAACCCGGTTAAGAGGTCAACTCCTATGACTTGATGGTAACCGCTCGTTCTAGCTTCGGAAATTGAAGGTATTCTGGTGATCCCCAGTACCACAGAAGTTACCATGACTGAAGTAAATATTCAATTTTGATTAAACAATATTCGTTCTGTACAATTCTGTGGCCCCATGCATAATCCACATTACTATCAAAAGTGAAATATAGTTATCAGACCACTTGCCAATACAATCTACATCTTCTGTAAGAAAAAATATGGTTCCAATAATCTGATTGGCTATGAAAACACCTGCAATATTAGACTCCTCTGACATTACAAAACATTACATTCGTACTTTGTTTAAACCTCATTTTCTCTGTTTTACATAAATGTGGGTTATCAGCCTCTTGCATGGGGCCACAGAATTTCTACCTTGGAGCTGTAGATCAAAGGAGGAGACATAGATAGACAGTAGGCCTACTGAAACTGAACTAAAAATAACGTTTGTTGACAGTTGATGTGCCGTTTAAACGCAATTATCGCGATGATATGGAGCCAGTGATAACATGGACCCTGTTTGTATCCACTGGGATACAACTGAGAGTTGCTAACCTCGATAATCTCTCAGTCAAATATTGGCATCTAGTTTTACGTGGTGACCGGTTAACTTTGGCTTTAATTTATTGGCATCGGAATAATCTAAAGGAAACGCTGTAAATGACAACCATATTGATATTCTATGTTTCGTTAAGTTTGAACGATTTCTAGATATTGGCGAATTTCACCCAACATTTCGTCTCAAGTTTGAATGATTGAGACTTTTAGACATTAACTGACACCTGAATTTTAGAACAATATTTCATTGTGACGTAATTGGTTAATAGCATGCTTTGAATCACGTGCAATTGGTTTTTTTTTCAGTAGGAGACATTCATCCAAAGCATCCGGGACCGGCAAGGAGTAATTATAAAAATCACCGTGTTAAAAGATCTTCAACAGAAAATAAGGTAGAGCTGCTTATGGTTGCGGACTTTTCCATATACCAATAGTAAGTAACATTCTTGTGTGGGACGTTTAACAACAAAACAACCAACTAACCTTTTCTATGCCGAAGGTGTGTCGCTCGAATATTTAATTATGTTCTTATTCGTAAGCTCAAAGGAACATATACTATTTACTATAACAACTTAAACACTAATTTGAATATAGGAAGAGCCCGCCATACGAATGTGAGTGCAATCGTTTATTGATTTTAATAGATGAACATGGCCATGCTTGGTACCTGGTCCCGCCCCCGTATTTCCCCCATGTTTGTCCTATATTCACCGGGTTCCTATAACTATTGCCATCGGTACTTTGGTGTATCACATATTTATTATGAGATCGATCATTCTTCGTTACCTTTTCATGCTTTGGTACTGATCAGTACTTTGGGAGCACCGTAGCTTAGTATCGTGTTCGCCTACTGTTTGTGGATTCGAACCCGCGACATTCTGCGGTTGGCTGTCCCTGTCCTTCAGATGAGACAGTAAATGCCAAGGTCCGGTGCCACAGTAGTTATCGGCATATTATAGTGCCCTTGCTGCTCAATGACCGTCAGTATTAAGCATATGTCAAATATTTCACCCTTCACCGATGTTGGCAACGTCTCCATACAAGTGAAAGACTGAGCGGGACGTTTAACAACAATACAGCTTACCAATTTACGAGTATTTGATTACATGCGATTAAAGATTGTTTACGTCTAGATGCACACGCATAACACGTGCATAACACGTGCATAACACGCTGTATTGAATCTACCTGTACAAGTACCTGTCTGAAGGCATGTTCGCTTTTGATTGTCTGTATATGATATATGAAGCGTTGTAATCGGAAAATCTTGATTCGTGAACGTAAATGGAAACACATTATGGGGTGAATAAATACATACTGGAATTTCAAATTATCGTGATCTAAATTATCTTGTCAAAACTAACAGGTCGCTGAGAGAATTTCAAAGATTTTTTTAAACACAAAATTGTGCATTTAACACGCAACAGCCGAGCCGGGGGAATATGACTTGCCGCGGGTGAATAAATCCTCATGTCTTCTTACAACCAGGACAAACATTATTTATTAATTTAAAAACTCAACTCAATAAAGACTTTCTGCTTTCAATACAAATAAACTGCAATGTCTTTCGATGGTAGTATTGTATTGTATTATGTTTAATGTCCCACATTGTATGCCGGTGAAGGGCGACTTATTTTGCCTATGCTAAGCACTTATGGCCTTACAGTATGGAGTGTTCTTTAACGTGCCAACATCTACTGTGACACGGAACCTCGATTTTTACTGTCTCATCCGATTCATCCATGTACCTCACACATAGTGTAGACGTCTTCCTAAAAGAGACAGCAGTCAATGGGCCAGTGGCAAGAGCGCTGGTATCATGTACGGGTCGTTCGCGAAAAGATGAAGAAACCTAAACAGATCATTCAAATTTTAAAAAATCGACAGAAAAACAATACCATGGTAATATAAAACGGTAATACTACTAAAAGTAATCCACAAAAAAGCACATTAAGCTAGAAATAGAGTATCACGAATCCTTCTAAAAATCTAGAATGAGTCCAGGTGGTCCGGAAGGGTGAGCAACTCCTGCTCCGCGCGCGGCACTCGTCCTGCTACCTTAAAAGGCCAGATAGCACGATAAATACAATGTAGAACTCACAACTAAATGACCCGGACATCTCATCACTAATCCATTGAGTAAATATTCTGAAATAATTCAATACTGTCGTCACCGTCACGGTAATTACAATGTCTGCCCCAAAATTGCATTTTAACAGAATGAGATGATATTTCCCGGGTATTGTTAGCTTAGAATTGGGATACTGTAAATCCGGTTTTATTCGCGAGAATTTTATTTTCGCGTAATTACGCGAGAACACTTACTCGCGAAAATAAAAGTCTCGCTTAATATGCAAATCCTAAATAAAATGCTCAACACAACATCAACTAAGAATACTTAAGAAGCAACCATGTGAAAATATAGTGTCGCGAATAATTGCATTGCTACCGATTCGCCAAAATAAAGTTCCGCGAAAATTTCTTGATTTACAGTATATATTCGAGAGATTCCGACGTTAATGTTCGAAAGATCGCGAATTAATTTGTTTAATTTATGCAGGAAAAAATCAGGACCGTACCTTTACGCCGAGAGGTCGAAAACTTCGAGAAAACGACGTTCGAGTTTTCAAGATTTGACTGTATTTATAGCGGTTTTACCGCATATACAAAATTCCTCTCTTTATTACTAAATACCTGATAAAAAGAAACGTCGTCTTCGAATTTCAGTCTTGCATTAAATAATGGAAATTTTATAAAACTTTTAGTGGCATAGGAGGAAATAAGATTGTGCAAGTCAATTGAAATAACAAAGAAGTTGTACAGACACTTAAGTGTAATGACGTTCTTGCTTAGTAACAGATATTCTTATTTCTTTATTTTCTTTTGTAAGTTGAGTGTCAAATTGAAACATAAAATATCAATAACAAATGACACATACGGCGACTACACCCGTATTATTGTCGTGTGTGCAAATGGTGTACTTTTACCTGATGTATTTATTTGTAAAAATGTGTTTCATACTAAATCAAACATTAAGTCCTTGAATTACCTTTCATGGTTCTTGAACATAAATATTCTAACAATAAATTGATTTTTTAGACGGTTGTATCATTCTGCTCGCTGGTTGGCTAAGTTTCCGAAAAGGAAGTGATGTTACATGTATAACGAATTTTAAATGACGCCCAAATTTTGAACCACTTCGCCTTATCTAAAATTAAATGATAGATTAAAAAAACTACAATACATTTTGCATCAGTCATTTCCAACTGACGCAGCACAATATCTCTTAAAATATATTTATCATTGGCAAAATTGCAAAGAAACTTGATATCTGAATTGACGATATTCTTAAAGTCCGCCTGTTCGTCCGATAACATTTCTGTCAATGTTTCTGAAATCTCAGAAGCTTAGAAGGAAGGAAACCATATTCTATAGCTTGGCAGTACCAAAAAGTTTTGATTTGTACAACTTCTAGAGCCCTAGTGACTTTGAACCCAGACTTTGACCTATAGTTCTAAATCTTTAACTTGGGCTTAATTATTATCCCATCAGGGATAGTGCTTTGCTACCTCACGGATATATTTCGTATTACTTCGGCTTTCACTAGATGTCACTTAGCGTGTTGGTCTTCTGATATTGAGCTCATTTGTTCGAATCCGTGCTGTGGACTCAACCGACTTTTCCTTTCCTCCGGGTGAAGCCAAGGTCTCGTGTCACAGAAAGTGTCTGCACGTGGAAGAGCCCTCACTGGTCTGTGGTCATATGTTTCAAGTACAGGCCAAATCGTAAGCCCTTCATCGGCATTTGGGGCCGTCTGCATCATTATCATCATCATCATCATCATCATCATCATCATCATCATTCCACTCAACAATTTCTTACTCAAATGGAAATATTACTGAATGCTTGTGAAGTACCATTATGCTAAAAATTTCTGGACATTGAGAAGTGAGAAATATTTAATTAACCGACACAGACGATAACATAAGCGTCATCATCATCATCATCGTTCACGACCATCATCACCTGCATTATTGCTATCATTTTAACGAAGTTTAATTTCTTTTTGTTTGACAATCCTCATTTATATCCATCTGTCTTGAGGCCTACATAATTATTTAGAAAGTTCTTTGAGATACAATTGTCTTGAACATTTCTTATCTTTACAGCTGGTATAATCTGAGTAATGCAACCTCGAGTAATGACAAAGACATAGATGCCAAAGAAAAAATCAGACAACTGTTTGCTTTCATAATAATTGGAGTAAGTATCATACATGCTCCTCAAACCACGCCCCTCCAAATCCCCATCTGAATAAGCCCCTCCCTTTATACGATATTGAATGAAATATGAGAGCTCGGAATGGTGTTAGTCTGTATTCTAAATCCTACCTTTAATTCAAATTGGTGGGGTTTTATTTTGGGGCAGGAGTGGTAAAATTTCACGTTTATGTTGCTGACTTCTCTATTTTACTGAATTTAGCAATGAAAACATTGGCCCAGACTATTTCCTGTTAAGTTGAAATGCAAAACCAAATGAAGAAGTGCAAAGATATATTCAAAACCCGCAATCCCATTTTATACAATTTTGAAATTAAGACGATTTCAGCGTAAAAAACAATCGATCTATTTCATTTACCACGTGATACCCGATGATGTTTGTGCGTGTTCTATTAGTGACGAAACGACGCAAGAGGACGATATGTCGCGCTTACGTCATTTCAGCGGACCGAAGATTATACACATGTATAAAGATACATTACTTCACCATTGGAGATACTAGTCCCGCATAAACATTAAGGAGTATCACGCGGTGCATGAAGCAGTTACATTGTAAATCCCTAGATTGGACCAAGAGGGCCTCCGTGGCCAAGTGGTTAGCGTGTTCGACTGCGAATCGAAAGATCCGGGTTCAAGCCGCGTAGCGCCACTCCGCGGTTGGCCGTCCCTGTCATTCGGATGAGACAGTAAAAACCTAGGCCCCGTGTCACAGTAGTTGTTGGCACGTTAAAGAACCCTCCCTGCTCTACGGCCAGCAGTGCCGAGCATAGGCAAAATTTGTAGCCCTTCACCGGCACACGGTGACGTTTCATATGAGTGAAATATTCTTGAGTGGGACGTTTAACAACAATGCTATACCATTGGACCAGGAGTCTGGGGGAGTTAGCTAAAAAGAAACATACTCTCATTAAATCTCTACATCTTTCGTGAATAAAATGATGACCTAACAAGTCTATGCTTTTCCTTACAAAATTCATACGTTTCAATAACTAGGCCAATTATGGAATTTAGACACAAGCTACCCAGTCTCCTATTAAGCATTTTTCAAGCTTATCAAATCCGCAGCGGATAGCTTTATCACATTGAGTTATGATTGAAAAAGTGCGTATTGATGTCTGTCCAACAAGTAAACCTGGGGATTGCTAACGGAATATGACTGGGTCAGCTCTTTATAAACTTGAAAGAAACATTCAATTTTCATATTTTGTTATTTAAAGATTTTAACTTTTGAGTTTTTTTTTCTTCAGATGGACGTTCGGTACAAGAATATCCAAACAACAGAATACACTATATCCATGGTTTTTGTTGGTGTTTATATAGCAAACGTAAGTACGATTGTGTATGATAAGTCGCCTAATGCCTACGCCTAGGTGTAGATGTCGCAAGTTTGCTTGTACAGTATATAATAAGTCGTGTCATTTCTACAGTTAGGGGTAGTTATCGCCAGAATATTTGTAAATGAATTTAAGTAGCATCATACCTATAGCTATGGGTAGGTTTCGTAAGGTAGTATTTTTGTACAGTATATGATATATCTCGTCATGTCTACAGCTATTGGTAGATGTCACCAGTAATTTTGTATGTGAATTTGATACATGTACTGTAGATACGGTCGAGAATTTTATTTTGTCGTATTTACGCGAGATGACCAACTCGCGAAAACAATGATCTCGCTTAATATTCTAACCTTATAATAGTAAGCGCCATACAATATAAACTATTGCGTAATCATTCACACACGCAAAAACATAGTGTCGCGAAAAGTTACGAAACTGCTGATTCGCCAAAAAAAGCTACGTGAAAACTTCTGGATTTATAGTAAATAGCGTTTTTCGTACGGTTTGGGGTAGATGTCGCCAGTATGCTTGATGTAATATGTTCCGTTCTGTTGACATTATTAAGTGCTTCATCAGGATGTAGCAGTGGGCATTTATCCCGAATGTGATATGTTATAAATATTTGCCTGACACATCTTATTACGAAAATTGCATACAATATCTTGAAATGATTATATATGATTCTTTCATTATATAAAATATTCTGTTCCAGAGTACATCAAAATCCACATGGACAGAGTCGAACAGAATAACAGGTGTAACACCTAACCAGGTAGACGCCCCGACGGTGCTGTCCAACTTCTCCACCTGGGTACAGAATACGGGACTTCAACACTATGACCATGCCATGGGCTTCTCTGGGTATGTTTTAAAACTCTTTAGAACGTTTTCCTATTACATATCCGTTCCTCTTAACAAAAAATATTATTGAATCACAAATATTAACGAAATTGTTATTCTACTATATAAACAATAATTCCCAAGGACATTTTTACATCTGCGTCCTATAATTGTTGCTCATATACTGTCTGCAGGTTATTTTTGCACAAAGTTGCCTGCAAACACTTTCATCTCGTTTTAAATGTGTTTAGTCGCGTCGTAATTTTACTCAAGAAAAATATTTTTTTAACTTGGCCAGTGTTAAATTCGCCTACAAAGTTGATTCTTGATCGTAGCCATAGATACGCTTATGATGTATACTTTTAATTTATTTGAGGCTCCATGCTAAACTTTAAGATGGACTTGTTTTTCTGTAAAGTATATGCAGTCTAACCTGTCTTAGCGACCCACTGAATTAAAGGAAACCCTGTCTTATGTGACCTAAATGAGTGGTTCTCAAAATGAGTTTTTCCAGAATAAATCACCTGAATTAAGAGACCACCTGTCATATGTTACCCTTTTTTCTCCTTCCCTTGGACGGTCTCTTAAAACAGGTTTGACTGTATTGTAAGTTGTGTGAACAGATCATGTCCTCGTTTCAACCGTACACAAAATTTATCAAACGGAAATACATACAATAACCAGAAAAATCGAACAGAATGAGATCTAAAGAAAATCTACTAAAGTACAAAGTGAACTTTGAGGAAGAAACGATCAGGTGTCTTTGAAGAGCATCTCCTGCATCACTTGCCCCTTCCTTTCTACAGCAGTAGTCTGTGGTCTCCGTGGCCGAGTGGTTAGCGTGTTCGACTCCGAATCGAAAGATCCGGGTTCGAGTCGCGTCAGCACCACTCCGCGGTTGGCCTTCTCTGTCTTTCGAATGACACAGTAAAAACCGAGGTACCGTGTCACAGTAGGTGTTGGCACATTAAAGAACCCTTCCTGCTCTACGGCCAGCAGTGCCGAGCATAGGCAAAATTTGTAGCCCTTCACTGGCACACGGTGACGTTTCCATATGAGTGAAATATTCTTGTGTAGGACGTTAAACAACAATACAATACCATACAGTCTAATCTGCCTTATTAACCCACTGAATTAAAGGACAACCTGTATTATGAATGAGTGGTTCCCAAAATGCCCTTTCCCTCTATAAGTCACTTAAATTAAGAAACCACCTATCACGTGTGACCCTTTCTGCCCCTCCCCCTTCTCCCTGGACGGTCTCTTAAAAAAGGTTGTACTCACTGTCCAAACAATGATGGGGTACAAGTTATTGTTTTGTAGTCGGATGTATGCACTGTGCATGTAATAGCAAAATCATATCGTCGATAGTCTTGTAAAATATTCTTGATTTTTTTTTCTTCCATGGAAAAATAAAGTGCAGAACAGATGGTTGTGGGTATGAAACCGTGCTGCCAACCAGGAACCCATATGGCATTTGATCAGTCTGCAAAAGGTGCCTTGGAAGAATCAGATTGTTTTGCAACACTTGTCTCATCTTTCTACAGTAGTAGTCTCAAGTCTAAAAGGCCAAACAATGATGTAGTCAAAGTCTTTAGAAGGCGAAAATAATATTACAATCTTACTTTGATCACTAAAATAGTATTGATAGAATCATGACAAGGCGAGACTATCTGAGAACAAGGCGAGACTATCTGAGAACAAGGCGAGATTATCTGAGAACTTACCGTGACTCTTTTGTAGAGTGCTTGCCCTTGAGTCTGGGGTCCGAGTCCGACCCTCATCGGGATGTGCCTGTTTAGCTCCTATTGTAGGGATTAGAAGGCTGGATCTTAGTTAAAGTGCCACACTAGTTTCTTGTATGTTTGGGAGCCCTTACTGATACATGACCCTAAGCCCCAGGATGGGACAACCTTTGAAGCCCATCACTAGCATTCAGTGACGTCCCCATTAGACTGATACAATAGTCTTATAATACTAAAGGTACATAAGAAAACGTCTCTTTTTTCAGATATGACTTCATTTATGATGGGTCTACCTCAAATGCAGGTAAGTGAAATTATTTTTGTTCTCTCTCTCTCTCTCTCTCTCTCTCTCTCTCTCTCTCTCTCTCGAAAGCTTGTACAACTAGAATTTCTTGATGCAATTAAATTATATATTTACAATTTTTAAATTCTACTTAGACTAAAATTTGTTACTCCAAAGTCTGATTTCTGAGGATAATCTTTATTGTGTTTAGTTTTGTAATAAGAAATTACTTGTTCAGATGGTTTGATATGAAAATGTTAGTAATATTTTATTTGTGCGTGTATTTTTGCGTGTGTTTTGTATTTGAAACAGATAGTGGAGTTGCTATACAGAAATTCAGAAATTCGCGTTAAAAACCAGATTTTCTTTTTATTGAACATAGGTTTGGCCTACACTGGAACGATATGTAACCCTAGTTTTAGTACTTCCATTGTTGAAAATCGCTTTAATTTCGTAAGCGTCACCATAGCCGCACATGAACTCGGGCACAGGTAAGTGATAAATATTATTCTAATGGCCCTTCTGACAGTGGCTTGTAAACTGATGTTAAAATGATGAACCTGCTGTAAAAATATTTTTATCATTGAAATTAAAAATAATTCAAAATTAAGTTGAGTATTGTGTTCCTTAAAATTTTTGTCGAAAAGTGGTAATTATCATCTCTTGTAAAGTAGAGGTAATCGTTCTTTTCTGAATCAAGTTATTTCATTGGTTGCTTATACTGCCGTCATTTTTGTGCCGTCTCTAGGCTCAATTGAGCTTTCATTTCACGACTTAAACGTTATGCCAGGGCATGTTCTTCTTGCGAGTGAACTTTTCTAAGAGACAGGCGACTCACTCGTCAACAAACTACTCCCATAGGAATACACTGTTGAACGCTTGAAATCATTACGGCGAAAGTTATATGGCCGATACGGGAAAATCGATAAATAATATAGGTTCTCACTCTCAAGTATGGGTTTTTAGAGCATTGCACCTCTTGTCACCGCGTAGCTTGCTGGAACATAAACCGATGATGTTTGAGAACGTTTGCCAATTTACTTGTGGATGGCCGTTGGTCGCTTCTCGGGTGTATTTGTAACCGGGCTCTCTCCTCCACCAATAAAAACTGGCCGTCACTATATGACTGAAAGGTTGTCGAGTGTGGCGGAGAGCAAAGCAAAAAAAGATAAATATCAAGGAAGTCGGATGATATTCTGGATCAGGACCACCTGTACTCACTATCTATTGCTGGTCAGATAACGAACACACCATTTTCAACCGACATTGACATTTTACTTAACTCTGTGGACATTTACCACGTGTTGGCATGGCAACAGGGGACTCTGCTCATCATATTAGGAGTTTGCAAGTGTTTTCTACGTGTGCCATTATTATATCCTGTAAATCCGGTTTTATTCGTGAGAATTTTATTTTCGCGTTATTACGCGAGATCACTTACTTGCCAAAGTTTAAGTCTCGATTAATATACAAACCTTGAATGAAACGCACAATACAACATAAACTTTGAATTCTTAACAAACAAACACGCAAAAATATATTGTCGCGAATAATTGCATGGCTACCGATTCGCCAAAGTAAAGTTCCGCAAAAAATTCTTAATTTACAGTAACTTATATTTATTGGGACTTAGTACCTCTTCGTTTGTATTGAAACATGAATCCTTTAGAACTTTGTTCGTTTTTCACAAACACATTTTTTTTCTTTGAATAGTTTGAATGCCGATCATGATGGGACCGGAAATGCTTGCAACGCTTCCTTTGGTTACATTATGGCGCCATCTAGTGGTCCTGCGTTTGGTGAAAAGGGAACTAATCAGTGGAAGTTCTCCAGCTGCTCAACCACTTACTTCACTGAAAAGATTCAGTCCCTGGATAAGTGAGTGATTATTCCTTTTAATGTGGAATATATACACAGTTAACATTGAATTTTTAGTTCTGATCAGTTTTAAATCTTACAGAGGTATGTTAACGATAAGAACAGACATGCATCGACAGTCGAACTCGGATATGTTGAAACTGCTAGATGGAGGGTAAACGGTTCAGGATGTATAGTTGATACCTTCGTCAGCTATGCAAGTGCTGTGGCACCACAAAAGTCGTTTGAAATACGTAACACTCAAGAAGGACAGATCACCCATCCGTCATATATCTTCCTGCCTCACAGGGACGAGTGGCAAGGGCTTTAAGTAATTTAAATAATGGACGAATTCTCACAATGATTTAACTATAGACTAGTCACTTTACCTGATCAAAAATATAGGGCTCACGGAGGATGTGACAGGTCGACAGGAGATGCATACTCCTGCTAGGTACTTGATACCATCTTTGGTGTGTCAAAGGATCCGTCTTTGCCGAATTCTTAGTTTGTGTTTCTAATA
>JACSZP010063131.1:278-11761 GCA_016161895.1 Pinna nobilis
CTGAACAAACTTTTTCTATTTTCTAAATAATTTTTTCCTCATTTTTTCCGTATTTTTTTAATCTTTGAATTTTTTCAGTGTTTAATTTTTTATCTCTGTTTAATGATAAAAATGAAAATTGCGGTGTTCAGTATTCTACATGATATGAATAATTACTCATGCGTATTTGTAAACAAATTTTAAGATCAAGGGAAGTAACTCTTACAGATAGCATGGCTTGATCCGGTAATCCGGACGATTCGATAATCCGGACGAATCTCTCGGGAACGAAAGTGTCCGGACTTACGAGACATCACTGTACAGGGATATGTTCGCTTTTTGTTATTTTCATCCTAACACACATGTTGCAAACAGTTTTGCTATGTTTAAAATCTGCCAAGTCTTGTAATAATTCTTTTCAATGAATTAACCATTTTGAATTCACCCAATTTTGAATTTGCCCACTGACAACGAGGACAAAAGAGGCTAAAATAAAACGGGGAAGAAAATTTCCCTTTATACAGTATTGACAATATGTCAAGTTTACATATGAAAAGATAATATGCAGCTAGCATTTAAACACAATCAAAATACAGTGGAAACTGACTTGAGAGACCATTGCCATGAGTCATTATCCAGGGCTTGAAATCAGCCATTTTTCCTTGGTGGCCCACAGGGATAGTAGCTTAAAAATTTGCTGACCCCACCAAAAATCTACTGGTAAATATGAAACAAAACAAAACAAAAAACAAAAACAAAAAACAAAAAAAAAACCACTAAAAAGAACTTTAACAACCCTTCTTCTTCAACATTTTAGTTTGAAAATGTGATAAAAATGGAATAGATGATGTGTTGGTACATTAACTGGTAAATTAGACATAATATAAGCATTTTCTTTGCTGAATGTCTACTGGGCAACAGGGCCAGTTCTGATGAGAAACTAACTGGCCCACTGGAATATTTACTGGCTACCGGCCAGGGGACCACTACTAATTTTGAGCCCTGTTATCGGTCTAGAGAGGCTACTTCTAGAGATGCACTTTATTAGAAACTAAAAACGGGAAAATTATCACCCCCATTTTATATTGCCCCTTTTGCCCTCATTGTAAGTGGGCGAATTCAAAACTGGCAGAATTTTGAAATGATAAATTCACTGAAAATAAATCTGATGAGACTGGGTGATTTTTAAAATGGAGCAAAACTGTTTGCATGTGCATTAGGGCGAAAATAATGCAGGGCACAAATAATTTTGTATACAGCAGTGCTTTGGATAGATTCTCTTTTAAATGACCAACTGTATTGCACGGCCCCATTACTAAGGCAGTAGGTCCCTCTAGACAGACTTGATTGTAATAATGATCCTATGGCAAGGTGATAATATACACATTTCTACACATTATTACATTTTGCTTGTTAACTTAGGTTATACAGGAAGCCTATTACATACCATGAGAAAATCTGATCTAAGGTATGTAATAACACCTGAGCTCATCATCATGACATCACAGAGATGTACGCTGTATAACCACTAATGTGACACGTGTATATATATGATACCGGTACACTTTTAGAAACCATGCATGGCTAACATTTGAGAATTTAACATCTCTGCAGAATGATAAACTGAGGTTCTTTTCATGTTACCAAAATTTGGCAAAGGAAGGTGGTCATCCATCACTGTTTAACAGTAATAAGTGTGGATTTTTGATGAATATGGCAAAATCAATCCGAGTCCGATCATGCGGAAATTTACAGACTTCACAGAAAATTATCAGCCTTAATATTTCTCCATTCATAATCACCGTATTTTCGGCTAAACACTTGGCATTTGACCTGGATATTGCCTATCAGACCAATGCCTTTTGCTCATCAAGTTTTTGCTAAGCAATCAGTCTGAACAAATAGCTATTTTTCAGATTTCTCTCAGAATCAAAGGCACACAGTGGTTAGTATGTTGTAGATAAAACAGGTTAAACTTCTCTTCATGAAGGAGTGAAAGTAAAAATTTCAGCCAGCAATGGCAATATAACAAGGCCTTATTTGAAGCACTTTTGTTAACCATTACTTGATTGGACAGAATATTTTGTAATGGAGCCAATCACAGCCAAGGGTACAAATACCGTTGGAACGAAGGATAAAAAGGTTAGAACATGTGCTACACTTACCAAGAACATCAAGGTATCCCTTTGAGGAATCGGTCCCTATTGTGCATGTATAAAATCCTTGGTCTGTCTTGGAGACGTTGGTGATTTGTAAATTAAATATTCCGACAATAGAAATTCTAGGATCTGTGGTCATGGATTGATTGTTAACAAAGAGGGGAACACCACTAGGACTAGTCCATACTGCCAGACTGTTGCTGAGATGTCCGCTCCAGGAGCAATTAATCCTGACATCGCCGCCTTGTACGATGGAAGTGTTTGAAGGCTGTTGAATCCATTCCAACCCTTGTGAAACTAGAAAAAGACAAAATCAAATCTTTAATTAGTATCACGTTATATTTCACCTTACTCCAGGCTTACTATTAGAGGTTAAGCAATATTCCCTTACCACAATACATGTACATGTACAGTGGGAGCTCATTACTCTGGACACTTTCGTTCCGAAGTAAACTGGAAAAATGGAGCATCCAGATTACTGAAACATACATTTCATAATGACTACCGGTAATCATCATGCAATTTGAAAATTTTGCTCCATAGAAATTCCTCTGACGGTTTATTGGCATCCAGATTAATGAGCTTTGACTGTACATGCATGTATGATATGTCTCACATTGTAAAGACCAAAGGAGCATACAATTGTCTCTACCCATAGTGGTCTCTGAAGACCTACAAATAAGGATATCTTCTGAATGAACAAAAGATAATTAACTATAGTGAAGTAGTTAACCCTAAACAGGATACAAAAAAAAAATGAAATCAGTGCACTCTTTACAAATGGAACCTAGATGTCAATCCAGTCCAAGAGTTTGTTTAAAAGTGTGACTGCAACATCAAAATGGCTACCGGTATTTTGAACCAGAAAACAGGCAAAAGAGTGATGCATCATGTATCGTTTCATCAGATATAATGATCTGTCTGTAAGTGACAACAAGAAATTATAAATGTATCTGTCTAACACCAAGTTTGTAGTTACGGCTAATTTCCTTGTCTTTTTTGTTTCTTTATTATGCCAGATTTGTCATAAGCTTTCAGTGTAATATCATGGAACTGTTGGTGAAGGAATCCTTGGTTCCATGCACCAAGCTGCAATTATTCTTCTGTAAGAAGACAGAGCAAAGTCCCTTGATCTGCTACCGGTATCTCTCCTTTTTTCCGACACGGGAAGGAGGGGATATGTTGCAAGCTTGCCGTGAAAGAATGTTATACGGTACTTCTTAATTGAGTCTTGTAGCCACATTCACAAGACATCAGAAGGGTCACAATTTCTTTAATAGCAAATTATTAACCAATAAAAACTAACATCACAAAACATCCTCTGTGAAGAAGACTAAATTCTGATTGCAGACTAACAAAGGCTGAGTGTAGACCAATAGAGACTGGATACGGCTGCAGACCAACTCAAGCTTGTTGCAAATGAACAAGGCTAGGTGCAGACTAACAGATGCTGGTTGCAGATCAACAAGAGCATGTTGCAGATAACAGAAGCTGGTTAGAGACCTGAAAAGGCTGACTGCAGACCAACAGAGGCTGGTTGCAGACTTGCACAGGCTGTTCCACACCAACACAGAAGCTTACTGAAGTGCAACAGAAGCTGGCTGTGAACCAATAGAAGCTGGTTGACGAAGACTGGAGTTGAGAAGCTCTGACATTTGAAGTGCAATATTCTGACCATTTGCCTTGGGCAATCCAATCCTCACTCTCACTATTCATGTACATGTAGCATAATTGATCAACAAATAAGTCATTAGGGACCATGCGGCATACCACCCTATGCATGTAATATGCAAAATTGCACTATATTGCGTGTACTATTACTGGTATACATGTATGTAAATTCATTATTTGTTAAGTATTGCTCTAGAGAGATTACAGGAATTAATCTACCCGCTCCACCTGTATCTTCATCATTGGCACAAATCAATTATGCAAATTCATCACACATGTATTTATTTCTTCCAGAGAGAAATTACCCCAGTATTGAAATACGATCAATAGGAAACTGGTGCCGGTAGTCAATTTCACAGGTATCGCATATCCAATTAATGAAGACACTGGGGATCATCTCCAGTAAACAAAAATGAGCCAGTGTTTGTCAAAGTGATCAGGTTCATTCTCTCAACGTTTTTATTTACCTATGGTGGAAGAATATTCTCTGTCTGTCACCAAAATGAATTTCCTGTGTCACATGATTCCAAGAACATGAACGAGCAAGAAAAATGTGCCCCTGACTGATTTATTTGTTGTTTATTTGTTTTATGCCACACTTCACAACTTTTCAGTCATATGGTAGCAGTCAGTTTATATTGGTGGAAAGAGCTCGGTTACAAATGTACCCTGGAAGAGACCGTTGACATTCTGTAAGCAAACTTGCAAACTTTCTCACATAATCAATTTAGGTTCCAACAAGGCCAGACCCGGGCTGATGAGAGGTAAAACACTCAATAATTTGCCCAGTACAAGATAACTATTCAGCCACAGAAGGCCCTGCCTTAGACTTAAACTCTGTTTGTGAAACATTGTGTCAACAGAAAAAACTGTACCAGAAAAACAAATGTAGGTCAAGGTCAAATACTGAAGTCATTAACCTCTGTCACTTACAAGGTCAAACGTGTAACTAAATTATATACAATTGTACATGTATGCCATTCAGCCGAGGTTGATTCCATGAAATATTTGCATTTTGGAAAAAATACATTAGAAACTTTAATATGGTAAGTTTCAAGTGCCAAGCTGTGGTAAAGAAACACAGTATAGATACATCAATGATAACAACCTTTTCTTTGTAGCCTGAATTTTAATCTGGAGCTTTAGACACATGAGCAGAATACTGTAAAAACATGGCAAACATGGCTTTCATCACTTTTGAGGTCTTTTTCACCCTAAAAATTTACTCACGGGAAAATGCTAAATAGGCTAATGGACAAAATGCAAAGTAAAATCTGAAAGTCAAAGTCATGGGTTCAATGTCAAAGGGGGAAAAATTGACTTTTCCTGCCCTTCAGACGAGACAGTAAAAAATTGAGGTCCCATCAAACAGTACATACATACATTAAAGAACCATCGCTGTACAATCACAATAAGCATCAACCATGGGCCGAATTTTGTAACCCTTCACCGGCACTCGGTGATGCATCCGTATAAGTTGAAGCGTCTCCAGTGTGATGCAAAACATCAATACCACCTACTAGAGAAGCAGTATCTCAAGGCATTGATCTCCAAAGAGAGGTTCCACTGTACCCATACCATTCAGTATCATTGGTTGAATTAATGTTGGAGCCTTTTCAAAGACTTGCCAAATATAAATGAGCAAATATCCCTGGCGGAGGTTTTCAATCTCAAGAGGGAGAAACTAAATATTACAGAAGATCCGAAAAGAAATTTACGCTTAGCATGGGGGGGGGGGGGGGGGGGGGGNNGGGGGGGAATGTGCATTTTTTACTCTGAAAGAAATTATCCAATTTTGGATCTAAAACAAAGAATCTCCCTATTTTAGGGTAGACTTGACAAGTATGCTTACCTGTTGTTGTAGTTACAAGCAGAATCCAGACAAATGTGTGAAATCTACATGACATCTCAGATGATCAGCTGTCATGCTAGTGTAATCCACAAATAAGCCATGTGCTACTGAGCGGATCTTATATCCTGTGTATCTAATCCACACCTAAAGATCCACACATTCCACACACAAGCACAGAAGAGCTAGGATTTATATTCCAATACTGAATCACTTTCATATGATAATCCAATGACAATGTAAATATCTTGATAATCAAGTAATCCAAATATGATATTGTTAATTTTTGTTTAAAATTCCCAAATTTTCACTATAAAAGTAAATCCAAACAGTAAGTATGTTTCCTCTTCATAACAATCTGTCAACTTCATCAATTCCAAACCTATAAATCAAACAACAGAATGGAACTTTAAAAACATGAAAGTAATGACAAACATATTAATAAACAACAAGAATAGAGTAATACAGTAGAATTTTTCTTAACAGACCATACTTTTACTATGAATGTGTGGTCTTTCAAAGGCATGTTCAGTGAAACCTGTCTTGAGAGACCGCCCCTTTTGCCATGAAAATATGGTCTCTCATACAAGTTTCATTTATACATGTAATTAAGATTTCTTAAAAAACTAATTTCTTATAAGTGGTCTCTCAAGACAGGTGGTCTCTCACAACAGTGGTCTTTTAAGACGGGTTACACTGTAGTCTAACTAGTCTATAAAGAGAGGATTTACCTAAAGGATTATTTAAGATACTGTTTCTTTGTAAATGTTTCTCAAAACAGTGGTCTCTCTTGCTACAGGTTCCACTGTAAATTCTTGATAAGGAAAAATATCATCACACCCTATACAGGTACTGTAAACAAGCTTACAGCAAGTAACATGTTCCCCTAACAAGGCAATACAACTGATCATGGTCTCTGTGAATAACATCATAGGGTATAAAACATCTACATGTTTAAGTAAAAGAAATTATTCTACATGTACATGTATATTGAGAACCAATGGAACTGGTTTTGAGAGACTACCCCTGATGTCAAGGAAATGTGGTCTTATTAGACAGGTGGTCATTCTAGACAGGTTTACTCTCAAAGGTTACATGACAATTATTTTCTATAACTGGACTCTTTGGACACCACAGGTGATCTGTCCTAACAGTGGTTAGACAGGTTCTACTGTAATAACCTAAATACTGTGGAACCTAAATACTAAGACCATCCATGTGACTGACCAAAGCTAAACCTTAAGTGAAGTTGATATAGCAAAGAATAATGAAAGACAGTCTGAATTTTGCTCTTTATTGTGAGGTGGTCTCAAAAGTGAGGTGGCTTTTAGGTGAGGGTCCACTGTGTTTGAAAAACAAATCCTGTTTGCTTGTCATCAATACTGTAGGGTCAAAACAATTTGGCATGCTCTAGACACACTCACATAGTAACCAGAAACCATAAAAAATTGGAACCAAGACTGTACTAAACTGTAGAAAACAACAATAACTACAGGCAAACAATCAGATTGAGATCTTAAAGATTTACTGAACACTCAAGAACCAATCAGACTGAATCTAATCAGCAATATAAAATTGAATAACAGTCACACCTTAGCAGACACACCTTAGCAGACACATTTACAAGATCGCTCCACTCTTTTTACGCTTTTGTGCCACAAAAAAACCCACAGAAGAAATTTTTACAAGATCGCTCCACTCTTTTTACGCTTTTGTGCCACAAAAAAACCCACAGAAGAAATTTCGTCTAATCCTTATTGTGTGGACTGTGAGCGATATTCAATTATACCACCCCCTGTGCAACACTATAGGCCTACCAACCTAATCCTTCATCGGCTTTAGATCTGATCATTTCCGATAACACATCATCGTTGTATTGAGCCACTATAATCTACATGCCAAAGGGCAATGGATGAGTTGTAAGGTATTAGCGTTTTATGACCCTTGTCTATCGATGATCTACCAAATTTAATTGATGTGTTCTATAGGTGGGATCTCGCTGTCATCTGACCAATCCGCTTACATCTTGATCAATGACCCTATAGTAACTGTCAATTTTCAAAGTCTGTTGTTCTCATAGTAACCACTAATAATTGCCCAATAATCACCATGATCAGTCCATACTGAGATCAAAGTTGTCCTAGGCCATTATCATTTTACACAGTAAATGTTTGTTAATGTTGGTGTGTGATGGCAAAAATACACAGAAAATGCATGGGCTTCATCATGAAGGTATTATGCTTGTTTTAAAGAGAATCCAAACAAAATATTACAAAAATTAATACAGCCAAGACAGGCTGAGGTATCTATCTCACAAGACATAGTAAAGTGGAAACATACAAGACACAGAAGCTGTATTGAGTAACCAGTGTCATGAAAGACCACCTGTATTGAGAGCCTACTGCTCTAGCTGAAAGAGGAACTGCCCTGAGAGAACACTCTCATGAAAGACAGCCTTTCTTGAGAGACAATTTATACAAAAATGTGTGTATTATCTTATAAATAAACCCTGTCAAGAGACGGTTGTCATCAGGCAAAGACTACATTCCCATATATGACCAATTGTCTTTCACGACAGTTTCCACAATTAAACATGCATCCACACCTCTGTTGTAATCATAATTTCGATGACAAATGAATAACTTTGGTCAATTTTCAATTCGTAATTGCTGAATGGTAATTACCACTTCAGTACGAGCCACCAATACAAATATTCCTTTTTTATCATGAAAATGTTGTGATCTTTAAATGGATGACATTTTATAATTCATACAAGAGAAACCCAATGAAACTGCAGCACTGCTGACTCATACCCCGAGTACATAACAATAAACCTAGGTCATTCAAAATCGGCAATGACTAGCAGTCAGTGGCTGGAATTCTTAATTAGACCATAAAGAGTATTCCAGATCCGTCCTATTCGTCTAATATCCATGTAATACTCTGGTGGAATAAAAAGTTTAGTGCTCCTTTATAGTTTAGAGTTAATGAAAAAATTTGCCTGGAATGTCATTGGTCCATTCTAGAATGTTACACTGTCTCCTAAATGGGAGGATTTTATGGCAATTTTACGGTAGAGCCATGTTGCCTCATAAGACAAACCAAGATGATATGACAACAGGCAGTCTTTAGAATTTTTTTGTGAAAGAATTTAAGTTGTCAACAACAGGATTTTATATAGAGTACCTGTGCTCTTAGCTCTGTCAATACACTAAAATACAGACCTAGCAGATACTAAAGTCAGTAGGTTGGAATAGATCAATTCTGCACTAGTCCTGTCTGTACACAAGGATGCAGAGCAGAAACAAGCAACTATGTTCCACATTGTTGCTGTACTGGACTGCACAGCAAATTTTCCCCGCTTTACTGCTCTGACATATATTTCAATGTTGATTATTGCTGTGACATATTTCAATGTTGGTTATTTCAAATGATAAATATTGAGGATATCTTGATTTATATTTCGTAGTTGCAGAACTTCGCATTTCCTCTGTGTTAAAAAAAGTAATGTTTATTGGGACATTAAATCTTACATTTCAAAGCCTGGAGCTATTCTAGAGAGTTACCATCTGGGTAATGCTAAAAAGTACAAAAAACTTTATCCTCATCTTTTGATGCCTAAAACTACTCTCATATAAAAAATATTTATAACTATTCCTCCAGGACGACTTTTATTTGGCCTTTGGTTCTTTAAAATTGCTTTATTACTTGTTTATCAGCCATTAAGGTTAAAGGTCGTTTCAACACCTAAGGTAAGAGGATCGAAAAGTGCAAGGCATGGAAATTATGCCATATGAATGAAAAAGAGCATATGAATTAATTGTTGCGATAAAACTGACGATTTTCATGCTTTGTCGGACAAAATTTATGTTTTGTTCTGTAAGCGCTGGTGAAGTGTTGCCAATCAATATATGAATAATTACGGAAGAAACTTCAAAACAAAACTTAATTAAAGACATCTGTTCAAGTTAGCCCAGTGTTTTTATGTACTTCAACATTAAATATATTAGATATATTGACTTATGTTCATAATAACTAAAATATGCCTTGTTGCATTGCATTTGGTGCAAAATTAATTAGAGAGAGAGAGAGAGAGAGAGAGAGAGAGAGAGAGGCTCGCTGAGAGAAAGACAGAACCCTTACAATGCGACTATAAGTGGCATTGACAACAATTTGAAAGAAAAGAAATGGCATCACCCTATTTCATCTAAGGATAAGTCAGTGTATTTAAATAAAAATGGATAATAATAATGAAATAAAATCAGTTTTGGTCACGGTCACGAGGACAAAAACTTACATAGCAAATATAAATGGCTGTCATGGAGTACAGACACATGAAATATAAAAGACTGTTCCCTTGCAATTCAAAAGTCATAGCCATCATCGAAAACTTTTACAGATGAAAAGGCAAATCAAAACCTATATTTCCTTCAACCTTACAAAGGAAATTGGGGAGAGGGACAAAAATAATAATATAAAAAAAAAAAAACTCACTTACTTTTTTACATCAAGGGTCACAGTCAGAATAGTAACAACATAATGTTCAATTAGTCAGAACAGATCAATGATGAGCATAATAATGATGGGCCTAACAAAACTTGTAATGTCTGGTATAGGTGAGAAGGTGTACATGTACTTATTGACTAATCATGCTCGTATGTCTGACCAATGAAGCGCGACTGACCAAAACAGCAGGTCGTGTGTTTTACTGTCAATAATGATCTATTTCTGCTGTCAAGCTGGACAACAGTTATTTTGAAATGTACATGTACCTCAGAAAGAATATACTACTATAACATTCACACTGGAAGTACATGTATACTATTGTCATTTATATACAAAACAGATATATAGAAATATTGACCATGCACTTTTGATGGTAAGATATGACCCTCTATATGACAAGAAAGTGCATATATCATTAAGATATAGTACTATGGTTGACTTGGTGACCATGAAAAAATGTAGCAGGGGAGATTTTTCAATAACATTTGGGGGAGACTCTAAATTTTACTCAAACAAATTTTTCATTTACCAATTAATCTGTTCATTTATTTATCAACTGATTTATTTATCTAATTATCTGTTTTAATTATCTATTTGTGTACATATTTACTTTCCTTTTAACTGATCTTTTTACCTATTTATTCATTTTGTTTTAATTGATCAGTTTATTCAATGACTCCTTTTTGAATGTCCAAAACAGAATGTCAATAATCCAACTTCACAAAACCATTTTAAAGTTCCACTGTTCCAGCTCCAGGAATACGTTTGGATAGCTGCATTCCCCAAAAGTGATACTATTGTGGTCAAATAAAATTCAAATTCAAAATGATAAATGTTACAGGTGAAAACTGCAAAGTTATTAATCAACTTTGGTAAATTGTTACCTGCATTTGAGTTATCTGAGACAATTTCGTTGCATCATTTTCTGCAGATGATGAATATTTACAAATGTACATGAACACGTAATTGGCATACCCCGACATAAATAGAATCATTGATTCATCTACTAATCTATCTAATGATTCAAGTTGAAATAAAAAAGCATCAATTACGACTTGGTCATACACTAAAATATCTGGGATATTCTGTTTGGAGACCCTCACTATCACTCCATCTCTGTCAATACTTAAGGTTGATGATAGTTCGACCTATACTAAATCACTCATCAGGAATTAAAAGCATTTACTAGCATATGATCCAGGTCATAGCTGATTAAGCTGGTAAATGGCCTAAAAATTACACAATGTTATTATATCCCCGATATAATCGATGTTGTCCTTAGGAATCATCTACCCGTAACATAGCCAGAGGGGAAATAC
>JACSZP010063136.1:0-16558 GCA_016161895.1 Pinna nobilis
ACAATTTACAATGAAGTCTATTATTTGATTTCCTGTAAATTTTTCGAAGGTCCTAATATAGATGAAAAGACAAGGGGAAAGTTAGAGATAACTGATTTACATGATAAACATAATTATTGTGATTAAAGGTTTAGTAAGAAAGGACCATATGTATATATATTTATTTATTTATTTATATATACATGTTATTTTAGACGTCCACAAAATTGGGTCTTGATAGGGTGACGTCACTCTGCATTAACAGATGTGCGAAATATGGTATCGACATGGGTCACTAGACATAACAATAAGAACTCTCTCTAAAGACTGTAAGATAGTATTCTGGATTACAACCATACTCGGTGACTTTTAAAAAATACAGGTAATAGCAAGAACAATAACAGTTGCAACAGCAATAAAATCATCATCATCAACAACAACAGCATCAACAACAACAACTACTACTTTTTTACTACTGCCTGGCAACAGCATCTCATTAACAAACATTAAATTTCAGTTTGTATGTAACTATTTGTGCATCCTAATATGGCAAAAAGGGATCACCTTACTAATCAAACCAAAGTTTTTGTAAGCCACTAACTTGACGCTCAACATATCATTTTCATGTATGTAGAGGACTAGGCATGGTATTTTCTTATTTATTTACAATACACAAAGCACGTCCTTGATAACCTTAAATTTATCTTTACAGTATGACTATAGTATGTAGATCCCTTATCACGTAATGTCGTGTTATCTCAGGTATTATATTTATTGCATTTACAAATTCACCTGGGTGGTCAACAAACTTATTTTGCAAAAAATCAGGTGCTCATTCTTCCCGCATAATGTAGGTATTTACCGTGACCGTTAATATGTACCATCGCTCTGTTTGTAGAATAATCAAGTATGTTTGTTTTTAACGTGTTACGGTTACATAACCTTTAAAATTAAAAATCTGTCATATATATTGAGGGAACACGTAGCGTTGATATGATTAGTGATATCGACCTATTGTGACGTCATAGAGATGGTAAACGAACGGCACCTAGAAACGACATGTGTATAACTTTCTATCGATTTCCTATTCATACAATCTTAATTTGCTTTCGCAATGTTTGCGTGACAAGATTCACTATAATACATTATTTCTCCAATTACACTATTGTTTCCTAAAATAAATCGCGATCTCAAAATACCCGATGTCAGGTGTGCTTCTTTTTCATTATGTTCTTCTAGAGGATGTGCAATCATTTCCTAACAAAGCAAGTTACCTTCGGGTAAATATGTTTGTTGTTGTTGCAGCTTATTGAATTTTATGTATTGTCTTTGTTTCACAGTGTGAAATAGTGCATATTATATTACCCGAACTCTTCCGAAATAACAGTTTACTTCTTTTTATGATTCTGTTTTTCTCCTTTTCAAAAATAAAAAAGAAATTCTGAAAACAGAAAAAATTGATAAGAGATTAATGTTTTAGAATTGTCAAGGAGTATTTTTGCCTGAATGGGACATAAGCCTACACGTTCCAACGTCTATACTTTTTTGGAACTTACCATTTTTGAATTTATACTGACGGTAGGGATCTTCTGTAGGTATTTAATTTATTTCACAATCAAATGTAGCAACATTATGAATTTCATTTTCCATCGTTTTCGTTGCTGAATGTCAGAATTAAGAAATTTCGTTGATATCGAGACGTCACAGGTACTTCAAACATTGACCATTGTCCGGCGCTGGTCGAGTGAGACCATTGAGCATTGGGAGTTTTCTAACATATCGACACTACAGTGAACCGAGTAATCGGTCTTTACTACTTCATTCAAAACACAGGAAAAGCTAGCCACCTAAGGCAAGGTTCGAACCCCTGACTTGTTGGTCTCAGAATTAACAATCTACCACAGAGTAATGGTTTTATAATTGTCAGTGCACTCTCAAATACATACAAGAGCTAGGTGTGTTAATTAGTCCAAAGTTTTGTTACAATTTGACATAAAACATCTGTGGGTTGGTAACTCTTTGTTCTTTAAATCTAATTTAGACAAATGATATTATCACCAAGATCTAAATATACATTTAAAGCATTTCAAACTGAACAGCCACGGTTGGTACTAAACACTACCCCTGACACCAATTAACCCGCTGTGTATGCACATGACTTCAATTGCTGTTTTACAATAGGCTTAATTCTGGCCAAACAATAAGCTGTACTTACTCACAACAAACGGGCACATGCAATTGTTATTGAGATAATTCTATGGACTCTTTCAAAACAACATACGTCACAATAGGACAGATGACTAACGAAATATTCAAAACATTTTCGTTATGTAGCCGTATTGCGTTTCAGTGAGTGTGGTTGTAATAAGGTAGGACTGAAATTGCGAGTTGTAAAGCCATGGAAGTGGAAATGGTGAAATGATATTTTAGCGACAGCAAACACTATACGGAGTAATCCCTTTCATTGTAGATAATAATACCAGGGTGTGATGTCACAAAAGTAAGCAAAACGATCAGTCTCAGTTGTCTATTTCAATGCATTGTCGACTCATTGCTATTGTTGCTGTTGTGTTATTGTTATATTGTTCGTGTTCGACTTCGAATCGAACGTCTGGGGTTTGAGCCCAAGCCATGCTCTGGTTAGCTGTCTTTCGGATGAGACAGTAAAAACCGAGTTCACGTGTCACAGTAGTTGTTGGCACGTTAAAGAATCCTCCATACTCTAAGGCCAGAGCATGGGCATAGGCAAAATTTGTCGTCCTTCGCCGGCACATGGTGACATCTCCATGTAAGTTTAATATTCTTGAGTGGAACGTTAAACAACAATACAACAACAGAACCACTCAATAAAAAAATTACCAAAGGCTAGTGAAGGACTTCTGTATTTTTACTTCGGCTTAATGTTCCTACTTCAAGTTATTAAGCAGACACGGATCATTATGACAATCCAATGTTTCAATCAGTGTACCAATTTGTCTATAGATTTAACACAGTGACCTGGTGGCCAGAACCCTCGCCTCTTTTCAGAATACTCAGGTTCGATTCCAGGCTGCCTCCGACCGGGCGAAAGGTTGATTGTATGTTTGAGTTAAAACTTGAGATAGAGTGCAATGGTAGGTGAACGTGAAAAAATCTTGTGTTTTATCACGCCGTTTTCTTATTCAAAGCATACGCGAGGGGTATTTAATGTGATGTCAACATCACCAGACATGCACCTAAATCGAATGAATACAAACAGCATATAAACCGCTACCAGTAGTTACACGACGCGTACCGCGCATGGAGCAGGGGCTGTTTACCATTCTTGAGCACTTGAACTCACCCTACAGTAGGATTCGTGTTACCCATTTTAATTTTTAATGTTGTTAAGTTTCTTACGGTGTATAGTCTCCTTTTTTGGACATGATGTGGTCTGCCGTTCGATTTTTTTACTTTTGAATGCACCCTTTAGTGTCCTTATCATCCTTTTTCTTTCATACGAAGTACTCTTCATCGCGAATTTAGTTAAAATCATCCCCAAGCGTAAAATTCTACGTTTACAAAAACTGACAATTGATATAGCACAATGCAGGTATCTACATGTAGGCTCGCGGAATAAAGCTATATTTAAAACAGAAATTATTGAACACAGCCAAGTGTTAAGTTTGCATAGTTCATCTAACACAAACATTGATTTTTTCCACGTTCAACGGATGATTAAAGCAAAACCTGACGAAAGCAATTTATATTTTTGTGACCGAACTAGAAATGCTTACGCGCAAGTTTCATTTCTAGAACAAGTTCCTGCATTGCACAGGTACACAATCATCAATATACTGATATAGCTATTTTTCCCCTTTTTCTATTGTTCATCAATTTTTAATTTCCTGTTATTTTAGTGTTGAAAATGATATGGTTTCTTAAAACGAAAGGTAGCATTCCATATCGATTGATTTGAAGGCGGAGCTTTGTGTAAGTGAAATTAGTATTGGGTCATTCCATTTTCAACACGGCTGCAGAAAGCAATGATGGCGTAATATGCTCAGGTGAAAAAAGGAGAAAGTATTGAACAATAGAAAGTGTTAAGTCATCGGCTTCTGGAAGGTTTTGCATTTGTAGTCTAACATATGTGATATACAGATATATGTATGGATCTAAATGTTCCAAGGCAACCTGCTTGCTTCGAGGTATTTATAAATTTCAGATAAATATAATGTGAATAATGTTCTGTTTCATTGTCACTGCTCCAGAATCTTTCAGAATACTACTTCTCAGTTTTACGACCAATTATGACATGAATGTTGAATATTTCAAGCCATTTTGTCTGCCTGTACATATATTTGATGTACGTTTTAACTATTTCCTCCGTTTTGTTTTTGATAAAAAAGCAGCCCTTGATTGGTGTAACGCCATTTTTGTTAGTAAGTGTTAGTAATTTATCATAGCTGAAGTAGACTTTACAGTTACAGACTACTCTGTAGGAGTTTGTTTCTTATATATTTAGAACGTATACGTATTAAGAACGTATAATAGCGGTCATTGATTTGTGCCATTGATTTACATACTATTTCTTGTAAAATGGATAAGTGGTGATGTTTCTAATAGGAAACAAGTTCAGGGCCCGAACTCAACAGAAAAACTCAAGCTCAAACTCAGTACTCAGCTCAATTGTTTTTCCTCGATTTTGAACTAGATACAGATAAATTTAGAGTTTAATGCATTTTAGTATGTGTAGTATGTGTATTTGCATAATACTATTCAATTACCAGTAACATTTCGTGTTTCTCATTCTTGTTTAATTTATCTGGTCCGAAAAACGATGTGAGCATGTACTCAAATCTTGAGTTTCATTCTCAACGTCTTTTTCATTTCTTTTAATACACATGATAAGGAGCATTCAGCATTTAATTTACTTGTGCTTACTTCAAAATTGAGGAGAACAGTTGAGCTGAGTACTGAGTGGGATCTTGAGTTTCTCTGGTGTTTTGGGCGTTGGATTCTTTACGTCTTAATTTGGTTCAATTATCAAATCCAAACAGAGGAAGTTTGGGTATTAAGAAATCCCCTTGTGTGCCTGTCCTTACAATAAAGTTTTAAAAAGTATTTATTTATAGGAGATATGACAAACTTGCATTTAAGATACATGTTGGGATGTAATTAGGCCTGTATTAGGTATATAGTTGATTTGACCTACATTTTTTCGTATTTGGTACTGCTGATTGCGTTATTTCCGTTGGGAGCATTTGAAAATAAGGCAACGTTCCAACGCATAAAGGTTTCCGTTTTGTTGTTAAACCTAGCCCTTTACACACACGACCACGCATCTTTCGTAATAGTTGAAAATTTGAAAACGCTGTGAAACATTGATGGGTCCACGCAAATATAATAGGTTCAACTCAACGATTATGACTATTTGTATTAAACTGTACCGGAGCTTTTGGGAAGAGACCACAAACCAGATGAATTCCAAAGTTTACTACCGCTATGTTACGTGAACAAAAGTTTTGTCTCCCCCTTTTTTCTAATCAAAAGGAGAAGCTTCCCTAATTGAACCTTAAGTCTTCACAACTACAAAGAATTTTATATATACAAGACATTGACTCTATTGCATATATTTCAATTATCATAAATGCTATGCTTTCAATTTCGGATGGATTATGATTTGTTGTAGGACAAAATTCAAATAGAATAGTTGTGTGGGCTAGTTATCTCCCTTTTTGCTCTTTCTAATACAGATTTACAAGTTTAACCAACAAAAACATATGTTTTATTCCAAGCACACGTGGTATGACGTACGCTCCATACCTGTTACGTTTTTGTACGAGAGATAAAGGTATCATATTCAACTCACTGTGTTTTTTTCAATTAAGTTTAGAGTTGCTCTTGACTTCTCACTGATGACTTGACAAGTATACAAAGATCGAATGCCATCAAGCTTATTGTCACAAATGCGTTTAAGCTTGTTCACGTTAAAATTAGCATTTTCAATGGAGAGTTTTATCTTCGTTACTAGCCAACATTCCCCTTTGATCAGTTTGTCAGCGTGAACCATATTTAAATCTGCCCCTTTGATATAATCAAAACATCATTTTGTAGACTAATGTTGCATGAATATTCAAATTCCCTTGCTATCACGCCTGTCAGTGTGGTGTTCGTATTTTAAAGATAAAAACATTGTGTTGACAGTTTGTAGAATTGCCCAGGCACTTTAAAAATCAATTTTTCTCTTCCAAACGTGAATAGTAAAACTAAATCTTATACTGTCACCCTTGGGAAAATTTTGCTCGGATGATCATTTATGCACCTATGTGTTCACTTATAAAGAAGTGGCATCGTATGTATTTTTCATAAAAAGAGAAAAATGTAAATAATGTAATTTTGAGAAGATAAAATATAAAGGAATTTCCATTTCTCTTGTCATTTATATGCCATTGTGAAGACCCTTGCTTTTTGACAACACGTTTTACCTGAAACACTTTCTTAATTTAATCTGTACCAGAATTCAATAATATCCCAAAAAGAAGAAGTCTCTTGACTGTCCCGGGGTTACTATTTCTTCTCCGCTAAAAGGGGAAAAAATGCTTATTCATTACTGCTGGATAAAAATCCATAAAGGAAATTTATCGAAAAGACGATAAAAACGCAACCGAAATGCATTCCAACCACCACCAGAAATGTTAATTTGAAATTTTACGCGTATGATTGATCCTATACATGTAATTTTATCATATTTAAAAGCACACTTATACAATAACTTGTGTATTACATCGTATTTGCCTTTTAAACTCGAGTTCGCCATACGTATGCATGATATCCCCTCGTGTTTACAATCCATGACAACATATTGTCATTGAAGAATGGCGTTTTGAAAACTATTTATTCATGTTCTAATTTTGTGTTCAAAACAAGATATGTGCTTTCCGTACCACACTTTAAAGATTTACCTGTGGTTCACCTCGAAAGAACTAAAGGTATTTTAAATTGAGAGGGGAAAACAACGAGGTTTAATGTAGATCTTGAAGAGTGGTAATAGTGTTGGAAGGATATTTTTTCATATTTGCATGTAAGTTTATTTTAAAGAATATATCGCCTAACCTTTACATAGGCGAGTAAATGTTTTTTCTTTATGACGATATGTATTAGGATTATCGTTGAGTAAGAGGTGGTGTTTATTTGCGCACTAGCGGTCATTTAAATAGAATTCACAATGCCTTGATAAATTTGAAACTAGTAGCTTCAATACTTGATTTTCAACCTATAGAGAGTTTTTGGACTTATCAATGTTTATCTTGAAAACTAGAAATGTAATCAAAATAAAATGGTCAATTTTGTGTCCATTACTGGTTTTGAATTTTTGCGGTGTCATTCCAGTGTAAAAAATGTTGCCTAGCTGTTATGATATATCGATAGGTAAATCTACCTCTTATTTCCAAAATGGTTTTACCTGTACGCTTATATGTAATACCCCTGTTTGGCAAAAGACAAAGAAATTTACAAACGCGTACTAAAATTGAGATCAATTTAATCGTATCACGATCCATAGCTAACTCAGGTTGTAAAATGAAAATTCATGCCAGGAAAAGTTCACATGAGATTATTTTAAAAGCCATTTTTCATACACCAGTTTAACGGGCATAACGACAAATATTTTCAGTTGGATTGGATTGTGTTGTAGGTAACAGTGTATATTGGTACAGGTTGATGACGTCTCAATGCTCTGTTTTGATAATTTCAGAAAAACGTCATGTGAAGGATGGCAGATTCGACTCACAGTGTGTACAGTCAAAGTGAAGAAATAGAGAAGGAAGAACATTCAGTGAAACAACACAAAAAAGCAGACGACTTCCTGTCTCGAATCAACGAGGGATTTTATCAATCAAAAGCGGACCAGATATTACGACTATTGAAAGATCAGGAAGATTTAAACGTTAGATTCCAGGATCGTGCTCTAGTTAGTGAGAAACAGGAAGAGGAGAGTGATATAGAAAGTGATAGTGACAGTGATAGTGATAGCATAAGTGATTCCTCTGTAAAGGAAACAGAAAAACGACTCGCAATAAGGTTATCCTTACACAAACAAAGAGGAGGTAGATCTAAAACTTCTATGGGATTTTATAATGATGCTGAACAATTAGCAAATAATTATAGTTCAGACGAAGATATTACAATGGCTGATGAAAACAGACCAGTGAACACTAGAGTTAATCGTCCAAAATCCAGCTATGTGAGGAGGAGGACTAATATTCATGGTGAGTCGACTGATGATACTTTAGAGGATGATAGTACGAACGCACAGCGACGATGTCGCTCCTCGCGCCCTCAGTCTCGATTGGGCAACAGGAGTGGCGATCCTAGACATCGTAGACAAAGAGTGGTTCTTAATGAAAACTCTTATAACTTTCAAGCACCACCGGCCTCTCCGAATAATGAAATAATTGACTCTAGTAATTATGACAAATATGCTCATACAAAAACAAACGGTTCAGGACCTGGTTTTATACAAAGGCAAAGAACACGGGTGAGAGGATTCTGTGATGATCCGGAACCGGAAGTGAAGCACAGTTTAGAAAGACACAAAACCATAGCGGATATACCCTCACCGCCGGCGCATTCGAGCGACGAGGCTAGAGATGAGTTCCCTTCATCTAAGCAATTGCATAGGCGTCAACAACTCAGACACGCCAGACAAAATAGGCCAACGTCAGAAAATGTTTATCTGGTGCGTCAGCGGACTGAATCGAGAATACTACAATCTCAGTCAAACTCTGTTAGGCCAAAATCAGATAAGACATTGATTCAACAATCTAAAGGTAAGAAAGCTATGCTTTCTATAGATACCAATCCTCTTCAGGCAGCTCAGAACTCGGGTTTCCAGCCTGCGCCATCTTCTTTAAAATCATCCCAATCTCAGACGCAACAAAGATACCCTACTTATGGAACTGCTCAACAAAGACCCATTTCTCGTCGGTCCCATGGTAGGCAAGAGTTACCGATAAATTCCCGAGGGACCGGGGTTCTTCCTGGTAGAACGCAATCTATAGGAGTGATGAAACTTCCGCCTTTAGACCCAGCTGTAGCGAAGAGAGCCGAGCGGATGGTTATTGCGGCGAGAGAAACGTGTGCGTAGTTTTGAGGTACAACCTCAAACAACTGTACAAGAAAAACAATTACCCGTATGTGTCTTATGATTTCGAATCACAAGTGACGGGGACGTAACCCTAGGAGACGTGGGAGGAACAAAAATGTGTCTGGATTTTGCCTAGTCGTTTACATTTAATTGTCTTTCCTCCAAGATCAGGGAACGTTTTGTGATAATGTGAATTTTGTGTGATTTTTTTATTTTCTATTTTCAATTCGTTGAATAATGACGGGCGTTCAGACAGATACGGTACTTTCCCCGGAAGTTAAATGTTTAGCAAAACTAATTCAAGCTTAATCATTTATTCATAATGGATAAATGATAGTGGATTTCATGTAACTGGATCTTAGTAAGGTTGAGTGATCAACAATTCAAAAGTTAAAGTTAGAAATGGATTTTTCATTTCGAAAAAAAAACCGTTATTATTATGGATTTCATGAAAAGTATATTTCTTGAATGCATTTAAATGTAAAGGATGTATCAAAATAAAAAGAATATTGAATTAAAGTCGGTATATTTACAAATCAAGCTTTTCCATGGTATTATTGGTGCAATTTAAAGTATGAAAGTCTGTAGCACTCAAAACTTGCAATTCCAGGTGAGAAATTAAGGAAGATAACATTTTTCCTTCGGTGGTCAGTGAAATGGGTCACCTTAGTAATTATCTTGTACATAAGGTGAAATCTATTTAACCGCAATTTGACCATTGAAATTCTTGCAAAGAGATTCAAGCGAGCATGTGTTGTTACGGTACATATTGGTGTAAACCGTCCTTTGACCTGATAAAGAATCGATTTCTGCTAGAAATGAAAAGACTAAAATCATTGAAGGAATTGATTTTTTTTTCTCGTTGAAAGCGACTCATGTATTGCCTGGTTATTTCAGGTCCATGACTTTGAATCGCATTTAGAGGCTTCAAGACGATTGATATATGAGATATTAATTTATTTGAGATCCAGTAGAGTAAAATACTGTAACCCTAAATCTGTACAAGATTATGATTTTCAGCGATTTTAGATTTAGGTTCTAAGATGGGAAATCACTCCCACGCATTGAAATACATCTACAAATATTATTTTGCTTCGAAATGGGAAAAAACAACCATATATTTATCTATTCATCTGTTTGGGAACCTCAATGACATTTTGCCATATTGAAAACTGAAGTTTATTTGTGAAATACATTGTTTGTTTGATTTAGTTTTATTAAATATCTATAAAAATATATACTTGAGTAGGCGAGAAACTGAAGTAATAGTTAATAGGTGATAGGTTAATAGTTAATATTGTATCAAATCTAGCCAATATGACTATCTTTATTTTCTTTTAATATAAATATCATTTTGTAAATCTGAAAACTAATCTTAATTCAAAGACTGAAATGGTAATTTGTTTTTCAACTGTGAAACATTGAAAAAATAATCAATATAAAATGAACATTTCTCGGTCTGTCTGTCCATCTTTCGATCGGTCTCTCGCTCTTTTTCTTTATTTGTACATATATGTGTTGTTTTATTTATTGACAGAAATAAATTTAAATCCTTAAAACCTAGACTGGATGATATAGACCGAATGCGGTTTCTAATATTAGTATTTATTAATAACACACGTTGGACTAAGCTGGTATAATGCGAACCTGTTACTCAATATAATACCTGAAAGGGTGAAATGCATACATTAAATCGTACTTTAGACTTTTGAAACAGCTCTTCTTAAACACACACACACACACACACACACACACACACACACACACACACACCAAGACTGGTAATAGCCTGAATTTCATATGTTGCTGTGTAACGTCCAATACAAGGAACTTTCAATCGTATGGCCAGTCACCGCATTCCGGTGAAGGGCTTCAAATTTTAAAATTCAAATCGCCTTTCACTGCCTCATCCAAAGACAGAATCCAAGCCCTCCCCATCCCCTTACAAACACGCCAAAGGTTTGAACCCGGAACCGCACAATCGGGAGCTGATTGTGCGTCACCACGGCCTTCATACAAGATTAGTAATGATGACAATGCAATCATGAAATATTTGGCAGATAGTTTGACATTATTCTAAAGTAAGACAAAGATGCCTTGGAATTAACACGGAAACTGAATATTCTTACAATAAGTAAATTCCAAAACTGCTGAACATAATTAAATTGAGTATTTAAAACCTCTGCATATGCAATTCAAGTATGTCCTTTTGAAATTATCGGTAAGATAACAAAACGATTTTTAACTCAAGACTAAACTTGAATTTTAGTATCGTGACGCAGGGTTCGAAGTTCAGTGCAAAAAAGAAGAAAACTGAGAATGTAGAATGAATTGGAACAGCAGCTCACTCTAATCAATTATTCTACCGTAATAAAACTGAGAGATATTCTAGTTTTACTTTCAGAAAATCGATTTTATTTGAAATACCTTGAATATTTGAAATTGTAATTAAAGTAGGCTACTTGATCGCTTTTGTTATTACGAGAAGTTAATTAATATGAATTTGAAATGAAATTTAAAACCCAAGTGCTACACCACGTAAGCTTGAAAATATGCATTATTCATTTTCGAGACAGATCGATTAGCATTTTGTAGTCATTCAAAATTCAATTCCCTTTTGAAATTCAGTAATTAATGTAGTAAAAGTCCGAAAAATAGAGTCTTATTCTTGTTAAATGGGTAATTACCTTCATCAGATAAAACGGCTGTATATACACACGTAACAAACACATTTTGAATTATCAATGCTGATTCCTTACCTGGAAGACGAAAAATTTGCAACATGGACAATGTTTGTAATATAAGTTAAAGATAAGTGCTTCTTTCAAAAGGAGTTAAATATTTTGATTTTGTATCAAACGAAAGATAATTATTTTCACTGCGACTACGGTACTGGTTTATGTGTGCGTGTGTGATCAAGGCTAAACGGAAAGGAAGCCTGGCACCCTCCCAAATCGGTAGCCCGTAACAACACACTGTTTTATCTTCAGAACTGGGATTTATGATCAAGGCGATATATACCTGGCTTACAATGACGGTCAGGGGCATTAAGGTGTATTTTGGATCTTGAGATAAGAAAATGTTTATGTGATATACATGTGTGGCGCTGTTAAAAGAATCAAGTACACTTTATCTAATGACGTCATGAATTCCATAAACTCACATCCAGAGCTGCAAACAAGAATTATTTATTTCTTTTTTAAACAGACTCCTTTATCGGGTTGAACTTGTTTTACTTTGAACTTTATTTGTTATTAATTTGTGTAAAAAAGGAAAGTTAAAGATACCAAGGGGGCATTCAAATTTAAAAAAAAAATGAACAGCAGACAAAACCAAGTCCAAAACAAAGAGAGATAACGTTACAAATAAACATTCACACAACAATAAATAAAACTAAAAACAGAGTAACACGATCTCCGCAAAAAGCATGAGTGAGTTCAGGTGCTCCTGAAGGGTTAGCGTATCCTGCTTAACGAGCCACACCCATCGTGTCAACTATGATTCGAATACGTGAATAAGGTTAAAATGAAGAAAGACAAAGAGATGTTAAAAACCCCAAGTGCAGTAGATTACTACTAGTTTAGAATGATGACAATCTTTATATAAAGAACAACAAAATTCTCAAAGGAATTGGGACCTGCTCAACAATTTAATTAATGTTCCGAAATTGAGCTTTTTATGAGACATTCTATTATGTTGCCATTTCATCAAGCTGTGGGCTTGATAACTATATTTCTACAAGGTTCAGACCCTGCTAATAACGAACCCAAAGATGATCTACTGGGCCCTGTTGTTTAAATGTCAATCATCGATGAAAAAAAAAAATATAGGATTGAAATAAAGTCTCCTATGTATTTCCATCCTTCATTTTTTTAAAGTTAAGATTAAATTGAACCAGAGATTAAATCATCTTTATAATTTTTGAAATTTAAGGAGGCTCTGAAACTCGAATACTGTGTTTCTACAAGAGTTAGCTACAGTCTAACCACGGTTACATTTAACCAACATTTGAACAATTAGTCCAAATGTACATTGTGTATTTTTTTGCTCAGTAACACCAGGAATGTTATTTGTCCTTTGCTGAAGCTTTACTCTCAGGTTATGAAGAATGTCGACGTCTTCTGCGATACGAAGCTTTGTTTTTCACAGTCTAATTCGAATGACAAAAAAAATCCCACTCTCGCTTTTGGTGAGATTTGAACCATCACCTCGTCGACCCAAGAGCGAGTGCACTACCATAGAACCTCGAACAGCTCTCCTCTACTATCTATATGGATCATGATATGGAAACTATTAAACAGTATTTTATCCGCATTTTGTGTTGATAAAAAAGCTTTGCTAGATTTGCATGTTTTCTCTGTTCAATTTACTACGTGAAATTCCACCGAAGGGTATCCATTGAAAAATTTCACCCAAAATAAATCAACTTCAACGCTTTTAAATCATGGTTAGAGGATTTTCAAATGAAAAAAAGATAAGAAGATTAAAATTTCTGAAGAATAATTAAGATAATCATATGCATAATTCTGTGAAAACGATCGCGAATCTATATTCAATCACTAATTTACATAAATGCAAATTTTATAAGAATTTCTGAATATCGTTAATTTGTAGCTTTAAATCGTTGGTTTAGTGAAAGTGTGAAGTGATAAGTTTTTAAATTAGACAAGGTATAATTATAATAATCTTTATTTTATTACACATTGGGTTAAAGTAATCCTTATTAAAACTGCTATAAGCCCTTGGATATAGCAGCTTTTCATTCCTCTGGCGAGGAAGAATGAATAAACGTGAGGAAAAGTAAAATGAACACAAGAAATCCCGCGAATAAATCAACTTTACATGGATCTTTATCCTACAAAGAGACATAGACGTGATTTTTTACCTTTGATTGCAATGTCGCCTCAATCAGATATCAGTTTTAATGTCAAATTCAAAATAACTATTCAGGGCTGAGAAACATTAGCGTGGTAAATTATGACCCGGCCATAAATCAGAAAATTGGTGTGATACTCAAGTTAATAGCAACTCAGAATTGCTGGTTGCTCGGAGCGATCTGATAGTTTATTTTGGAATGTTCTTTTTATCATTTGTATTGTTACGTGTCCATGGTATTTTCAACAAAGCACCTTTATTCCTAGGGCGATGAGTAAAGCGAACACGTATAATTAAAGTTAATAAGCTCTAGATTGACAAACAATGGGAGAGAGCCGATCAAGACTGCGGGATGGAGATCGTAGCAAGAGTGCATGGGCATGGGTTCGAATCCGAGCTGCAAAATGCCTTTCATTGATATACTAGCGATCCTATACTAATCATGATAAGCATGTTTTTCCCGAATCTATTAATGTTGTAACCGCAATGCATTTTAACGACAAAAACATATGCCACTTTTAACCAACTTTGATGTGTAATTCCTATTTCAGATAAATTAAAGTTAAATAGATCTGCACGAATTCAAATTATCTTTAAAATTGGATATTAAAATTCCAGTGATATTAGTCACTTCTTAATTACCTATAGCTTATGTTATCATTATTTCTTTATTATATAACTAGGGACATTATATTTGAACACATTTAATTTTATTGAGTTTAAATTGGCAATATTTGCAAACACAACATGAAGATCATATTTCAGTTTTTTTACATAACTGCAATACCTTTAATTTCTTGTTTACCATTTTTCCTATGTAAACGTGGTTCTGACTGATTAATAAAATTTCAATTTAAATTCAGTCTCCTTATATAGCACTCGACTCAAATTTCTGATAGACCATTAATCTTACTGCCTTTCCCCTTATCAATTATTTATCAAAATGAATTGAATTCATATTAAAAAAAGCATTAACATTAACTTTACACATTGCTCACTTACTGCAAATATCACACAAGTTTGTAAATATTTTAAGTAGAAATTTCCACGGCGATAGCGGTTTTGCACAAAATATAGATCAATCATAATAAACTGCATATCTAGCTGACGTATGTATCACGTGATCTAGTGTTTGCTTTTTATGTGCTCATAGTTCACAAGATGTGTGTATTTATTAAAACCAATTTCTCATTAGCAGATCACAAAAGTCACATCAAAATATTTTTAATGGCAGAGAGGTAAATGCATGCACTTAGAACCTCGTCACAAATATGTTTGACGCATCCACTATGTAAATATACGGAGAGAACTACGTCACGGAATCTTAAGTATCTAAACATATTGACAGCTGATATATATTGTTCATCTAGATTCAATATTGTTTACCATCAATTTTAAGTAAGGATTTACGGTAGTTAGAAAGCGAAACAGTTTAGGATTGGAATATATATTGTCGATGTCTTGTCTGGTTTTTTTTCTTTTGATTTACGCAACACAATCTTTCAGTCATGGTGGTAGCAATAATTTGTTGGTTATTGTGGACAAAAGAACCCGGTTACGAATTAATGTACCCCGGAAGAAACCATCGGCCTTCCTCTAGAAGACTTGGAAACTTTCTCTCATAACAAACTTGGGTCCTAGTGAGGCTAAAGACCGCGCTCACTAGAGGAAATAAATGGTGAATAGGGCATTATATGCTTTGATCATGCGGTAACGGGGTCTCATATTGTTAAAATCTTTATGAACGTGGCATGAACGTGGCAATAAAGACCAATTGATAAGTAAATTGCTCTCTAACGTAAGGTCTCAATATGGTCAGAGAAACCGAATCGTTCTTTTTCGAGTAGTTGAAGCGTTCTGTTCGAGAGTCTTTCACTCGTGTGGAGACGTCAGCGAAATGAACATGATGTCACGTGTAAAGTTGTCTTCTCATAAAGGCTGACTTAAGGCGATGTTTGTTTGATGGGGAAATGAAAATTTTTTCGTTCCACAGTGAAAAGTATTTAGCAGTCATCTTATCACTATCACTTCCTAAAATTCGAAAAGGTGAAAAGAGTGACTCTCTAGTCTAGCCCAGTGAAACCTCACTGTTCATATCACCTGAGCGACTAGCTAAATACAACATGGCTGAGACCTACCCTTTGTAGAATTCTTCAGCGTAAAGGCTCATTTGGTTAGCGATGCCAAGAGAAAAGGGAGACTGTCTGTGTGCAACTGTATACCAGGGACACCAGGATTATATACTTCACCTGAATGTAATCAAAGGAATCCCCATATCTTATATATTCAAAAGTTTCAGATATGGCATGGTACTCTTATTCAACGTGAATAAATGCTTTACGATCGTGGTCACTGTATTTTTTGCTCACGTTACGAAACAGCCACACCTCCTTCACAGTGCATTGTCAATAAAATGCCCCCCCCCCCCCTCCCCCGAACCGAACCGAACCGATGATAAAATGAAACTCGTAGACTTTTAGCATTACACAAGTTGAAAAAACCCGATGCCAGGATAAACTAAAAACAGGATGGGGCCATGTGTCTGGAATAAGTAACGTTCTTTGTCGTAAATTTTCTATGTGATGTGTATAGTAAATA
>JACSZP010063197.1:0-10295 GCA_016161895.1 Pinna nobilis
TGTTTAACGCTTTTCGTTTCGTGATGGCTTTTCGGTTCTATCACTCCGGTTACGCATGATTCCGTGTGTAAAGGTTAACACATTTCCTACTGTACCTGTCAATACTCTGAGTCTTGATATTGTTGACATCACAGAGTGTGGTCTGACTTTCCAGATCACCATTCTGTGGTTTTATGACTCCATGTCGCCCCTCTCTGAAACTCATGACGTAGTGAACACATTAGACTACTTTAGCTATGGTATCAATACCAAAGATTACCATGATAAATATAATAATAATTCCATATATGGATAGATATTTTCCTGTGTTACTATCCTTTGTTTGAAAGTGATGATTCTGAGTTACTCTGGACCAAATAACTTCCTTGTGACAAATTTAAATGCGTAGTGAAAAACTGTTCATTTTCAATTTTTTTCCCCCAATTTTTACTTTGTAATTTTTCATTTATTACACATTGGTATATAATGAATCAATCAGTATTGCAGTAACTTGATTCTAAGAGTCGAATCATGTCTTCTCGAGAGGGGTGGACCGTAGGATGAAACTTGATGCTCCGTGTCTTGCTTGATCTAACAATCTGCCCCACTCAGCTAAACTGATTCTGAGGATCAAGTTACTGTTATGATAATATATGTATGTATAGTTACAAGTATCAGACTGATAATCCATCTGTCTTGAAACATCAAATGACATCTAAGAGAATGAGGGAATGGAACTAGTAAAGCTTTTACTTCAAATGTGCATAAGTTTGACTTTGGGGACATGTACATCTATGCCCTGATTGTACTGGCAGTTTGCTAGTTCTGTTGCCTGAATTTAACTTAAATTTTATGTGTCACTTTACAATTTTTCTGTATTTCATTTATTGCTATACATAATTTGGAGCATGAAAATTAGGTTACTGCTGAGATCCTGTGAAGATACTTGATATTAGTAATGCATTGCGTGAATTTAGAGGGGAAAAAAAGAGACAAAATGCTAGTCCACACAGCCTGATAATTTGTCAATACTCATCTTTTGAAAGTTTCATTTGCTTAATTTTCAGTTGGATTGCAATGATGTTGTTTTGTTTTGGCGGATCCAGAGAATGTTGCAGGTCACAAGTAATGCCCTCAGACAGCAGGTCATGAACAATGAGGGTAAGCCTACACAGATTTATATGTGTTATGCTAGAGAGAGTTGTCTGGTTGGTTGGTTGTATTGTTCTTTAACGTCCTACTCAAGAATCTTTCACCTTTGTGGAGAGGTCAAGGTGTGCCAGTCAAGAACAACAAGTTTTTGCGCATGCTTGTCACTGATGACCGTATACTGTGGAGGGCCCTTGAACATGCCAACACCTACCATGACACAGGACCCCAGTTTTTACTGTCTTATCTGAAAAACTGGGACAGATTACCCGAGTGTGGCTTGGATTTGAACCCACAACCTCACTGTTGGAAGTCAAACATGATAACTTCTAGGCCAGGGCAGCCCGTACGCTAGAACGTGACTAGGATGTAGTGCTAAGGTCCTATCTCAACCAACATTGTTGTTGAGCATTTCTTTGTTCCATTCCATTTGGTACCCAAACAATTTAACTGTGATGTATAGGATTTTTTTCTGCAACCTTGACCTTAACCAGCATATTTTCATGTGTATCCTTAAATGTTTAACCTCAAGTTGTCTTTATTCATTCAAGTCTGTAAAACTTCTTATTCCTGTAATGATAAGCGTGACAATTTCAACTTTAATATCACAAACTTCCAGTTCCTGTAGAAATACTGTGCCCCGCCTACTGCATGGTGATAGGGCCTTCATAATTCGCATATATATTTCTTGTAACAGAACCTTTATGTTGTTGGTATCATAATTTTTTACCTGGTGACCTTGACCTTGTGACTTTGACAAATTACTAGCTTCATATAACTATTGCTGTGGCATTCTTAATAGCTTCTACATGTATCTAAGTGAATCATTGTTTCACAAACACATCTTGTTTTCATTCATTAACAGCTAGAAGATTAGAACGAATCATCAAGGATGTTCTGGATGAGTTTGGGGAGAACCAAGAAGTGCTACAGAAGTTACTTACTGGAAGGAGGGTACTGCTGGCAGAAGAACTAAGTATGTATCATATGTAGGTTGGTCAATCTTCTAATGATAATTGAAATCTTTTTATCCACATGAACAATAAATTTCAATCTTGAGTATGGCCCTGCTACTACATTACATTTATCAACACTGATTTATAGTTGATTCCTTGAATCTTTGAGTAAACTGATAAACACCTTATCTAGCGGTAGTTCATCAGCTGGGGCAAGGAGAATCTCTAGTCTATAACTTATTTCTGTTTCAGAAAAAGTTCGACAAATACAAGACAAACTAGAAGAATTCATACAAGCTCTGACCAAGGAGAAATAAACTGGACTTTTCTTTTATCATCATTTTCTTTTTTTGTGTGGCCTGGTCAGAACACATGTGATCTTCCTTTTCTGCTTAATATGTGACAATGAAATACCATAATACATTTTTACCATGAACTCATGTATCAACTAAATGTAAAACTATGAAATGCAGAACATATAGGTTTTGTAAAATATATTTTTGTTTATTTATTTGGATACATTATCAAATTCTTTTTATCTGTCAATGAATTTTCCTTCAACACTTTGATGAATTTCTTCCCCACTTTATATCTTTATTTATTTTCAATTAATTTGAATTTTTTTAAATATCTCGATGAACTTATTTTCCCACAGATTATTATTTAGTCTGGACATTTATGAAGCTACTGATTTTAGTTCCATGTTGAATTTATTGTATACTTGAATATTCACTGTAATGTATGGATTAAATGTGTGGTGTCTGTATTGTGAGTTTGCTTGTCAGAAAACATGAATGTTGGTGCTGTCTGTAATCCAGGCTTTGTTGGTGTATTTGTGTACCTTGTGTCAAGTCTAGATTTAATCTAATGGAAATTCCATCTGAATTTGCTCCTATTTGATGCTTTTTTGCATTAAGGTCTAGTGAAAATAAGTTTAAAATTAAAATCCTATAACTGGGGCCACCCTGTTTGACTTCAAATCGAAGTGTAGGGTGTTTAAATCCGCACAGCACCATGCTGCAGTTGGCCGTCCCTGTCTTTCAGATGAGACAGTAAAAACCAAGGTCCCAAATCATAGTACAATGTAGGTGATGACACGTTTAAGAACCTTCCCTGCTCTACAGCCGTAAGTGCCGAGCATGGCAAAATTTGTTGCCCTTCACTGGCACACAGTTACGTCTCCATATGAGTGAAATATTCCCGACTGGGACATTAAACAACAATACAACAACAATAAAATCATATAACTAATGTCAACCTTAATTGATAGTACACCTTAAGAATGTGAATATATATTCCGACCGAGGTACATAGGAATTTTAAAATCTCTCAATTAGGCTTCACTAGATATTAGTGTGACTTGGCACAGAAAGCATTTTAAGACTGAATATTCATGAGATTGGTTCAGAGTCTTCTATTTTTAGCTACATATAGAATCCATAATAAATGTACATAAAGCGATAAATAGCAGTCATCTGTTGACTGTGCTTTCTTTTTCTGGCTCCCTTACTTTCCTTGTTCATGGCCCTGCAGTCATATAGTTAGCAGTATATAGCTTTCTTGTACATCTGTCTATCAAACAATATGTATTTTCACAATTTTTCTATCGATTGGTGAGGGCTACATGTTTTCAAATCAAGACAGGTTACAGACAAACAAGTTGATTTTTCTGGGATTCCAAAAATTTTGGTTAAAGCCAGCTTTTCGTAAAATCTATGCTATTCTATAAAGATCTAATTAGCCAATACAACCTATCATTTACTGTCTGGCATGTTTGATACCAATTGTTTGACCATGCTTTACACACAGATTTTGACTATGGATTTCTCTGCTTACCAGATAAGGATGTAGGGCTCATAGCAGTTCTGACTGGTCAACAAGGTATATGCTTTCTCCTCCTAGGCACCTGATCCCACCTTTGGTATATTCAGGGGTCCGTGTTTGCCCTATTATTTATTTTGTATTCCTCATAGGAATTCTGAGATAGATTATTGTTTTTTACCTTTACCTGTTTATGTAGCATTTTCATATTTCATGTCCATTTCTAACTTCATGGCGTTCATTTGGTGCCAAATTTTCGTTATGTTTCAATAAGGCTATTTTTCATGAGCCTATAGCATAGGCATTAACTTTAGACCTATAAGGCTGGGGGCTTACATATTTCAAGACAATATCTGATGAAAAGGCCTTCAAATAGGTAAGAAATGCTTCGTCATGTGACCTTAATTTTCATGTTTGACTTTTTTGATATACGAAGTTGCTCTTTCATTTGATGCTGTACAAGGCCATTACATGTACTGCTGTGTAACAAATCATTTGTTTTTTTACTGAGTTATGAACTTAATAAGGTCATGTAAATCACTTTTATTTGGCAATATACTAATATTCTGATGAAAATGTGAGTGATTTTCAATTCAAATTCCAGTATTTGCAGGATCACATGTATCTTTAAAATGCAGATTGCAGCTATTGTAATACATTAAATGGAAAGCTTGCATAGCCTCTTGTGAGTTTCTCAGTGTATGGATAGAGATAGCTTTTATTGTAAAACTCATGTGATACTCATGACTTATAGCAGTCACCATCTATGTATCCAAAAATTGATCGAGTAGTTGGAGTATTTGCCTTCTGATCATGAAGTTGTGGGTTTGAATCCAAGTCATGCTTTGGTTGGCTGTCTTTGTCTTTCGAATGAAATAGTAAAAAATGAGGTCTTGGCAAGTTAAAGAACCCTCCCTGTTCTATGGCCATGGGGGCCGAGCATAGGCAAAATTTTTTCCTTTCACCTGCACATAGTGACATCTCCATATAAGTGAAAGGTTCCTGAGTGAGACACTAAGAAAACCAGCCAACCAATAAATGTGTTTAGATTAATGAGAGCATGAGATATAGTACACGTGTGTGTGTGTGCCCAAAATAATAGTGATTTACAGTAGATCATTCTCTGTATTGACTGATGTCCATATGTGATTATGGTGTGTGCACTTAATCTAATTCATTTTTTGGTAAACCACCTTTGAAGTGAGACACAGCTTATGTAATAGTCCATTTGTCTACCACAAACATGTACATATGACGAATTCATCATATGTGTAATGGTGACATGTAGGCCTACTTTCAGATGCAGCCCATGAACCATATATTCTACTTCAGTAGACATGTTGAGAAGATTTTTATATCAATGTAAAAAAAAAAACAACAACATACAAAAGTACGGAGGTGAAATTGATAGTCTTTAACTCATTGCCCCCTAATGCCACACTTATAATGTGAGCAGGTCCTTTCCATTGACTGGATGTGACTATTTTGAAAATCAGAGGTCAGTGTGTTAATGACACTGTGTTTCATATTTATGCAGACATGGGTTACATTTATCAGAACTATCAATCAGGTTAAAGTAAACTGAAAAAAAAGAAAGTGGTCATCCCTCAGAGGAAAATGATCTATCAAAGAGGAAAAAGGGACCGATTAAAAAAATGAGTTACAAATTTGAAGAATATATACAATAACAATAAATGATGCTTTAAACAATTTTGTTTTATTGTTTGTTTTTAGAGAATTGCTTTTTTGTTTTATTGTGGGAATTTTTTCTATTTTTATTGTTATTTTAAAGTACAAAGATCCTTATACAGATGAATTTTTGAAGCCCCAATAATCGGACTGGTCACACTCGCTGTGAATCCATAGTCAAAGCAAGATGAAATAATAGAGATACAAGGTCATATCAAAATCGGCAGGGATTACTCTTCAACCACAAAAAGTCATCGTTTAGCAACAGCGCATAGCATAGAAAAAGTTTTAAAAAAAAAGGCGGGGTTTCACTAGGTAGAAAGCTATGGACCAGAACTTGGCTACAGTGCACTGTGATCGTAAAATTTTATTTCTGTAATTGATTAAAAAAGGGTGTCCTCAACTTATACCGTGTATCAACGTAACCGCCTTCTCATCTCTCAACATACAAAAACCCTGCAGGGTACAAGACTAAGAGAGGCTACCGGTAACCGTATACAGTGGAACTCACTTATATTGAAATACAGCTTAACTTGAAATGATCTTAATTTCCCGGCTAAATTAATACATGTATGTTACTATTTTAACCCAGCTATTTTGAACATCCTGTTTATTTGAAAGAAAAATAAGTTCCAAGAACTGTATATGCATTCATAAGGTTGGCATGAGTCAAACACGCAGTCGGAAATTATCTAACATTATGCATGCACGCTGGCAGAATGTCTTTTAAATGTTTCGAATTACTGCAAGACTGAAATTCAATGGGTCCAAGGTACACATGTACTTTTTTTCTTTGTTTAGTTACAGGCGTTGTGTAAGATTTTATATCAATAAGGTAAAGTTAGTCTGGCCAGTTTATTATTTTTTAGAGATAAAGACTCGAGTCTCTTAGTTGTTCAGTAGTATTTTTATAACATACCACTCTTTGTATTTATGTAAGGGCTACGCTCTGATTGAGGGACAAAGACGTAATTGCATGGGAAAATATTATTCGGTTGGAAGTTTGTCAGGTACATTTAAACGTTTTACGAAATTTAGACTCTGGATCTATACGAATTGTGTAATAGAATATATCGTAATTACATAAACGCTACAATTTGAAAATCTTAAGAGCTAAGCTATGGTTGAGGACGGCCGAGTGGTTAACGTGTTCGCCGTCTGATTGTGAGGATATGGGTTGGAATCCGGTCCGAACTACGATTAGTTGCTTTTTTCCTTTGGATGAGATAGTAAAACCCGATGCCCCTAGTCACAGTTAGGTGTCGGCACATTAAAGAACCCTCACTGCTCAATGGCCACAAGTGCTGAACATGGGTCATATTTATATAGCTCTGCACCGGCATAAGGTGACGTCTCCAAGTAGTATTATCACATTTGATTGATTGGTTTTCTGCAAGAGATCAATTTGACTAGAAAGCAAATAGTTTTTAGTCTTTTACTGGGTATTAGAGGCTTGGTTGCTAAGCTGAGTCGGTGCTTGACGTCCCATTCAAGTATCTTTTACTTATATGGGGACGTCACCGTGTGCCGGTGAAGGTCTAAACATTTTAGCCTACGTTCCGCATTTATGGCCTAATAGCAGTGATGGCTCTTTAATGGCCCGATATCTACTGTGATACGGGCCTCGGGGTGTTTTAATATCTCATTGGATGGACAGGCAATGTAAATCGTACCCACCGAGGCTCAAACCTACGACCTGACAAACTGAAGATGGCTACTCTAACTAGATTTAGATGTATCACGACTTAAACAGTAGAAGCAGTTTTATTCCCATTGTCTCGTATATGTTAATTTTCATTATGATCCCGATGGTCCCACATTTGTGAATTTTCATCATAACCTCGAGTATTTGTGAATTTTAATCATGATCACGGTTGTCCCAACTTTCTGAATTTTAATAATGATCTCGGTTGTCCCACATTTGTGATTTATTTTCATAATTCGGATAGTCCCACATTTGTGAAATTTGATATTTTGATTGCCCCACATTTGTGATTTTTTTCATTATCCTGATTGACCCACATTTGTGAAATCTAATATCCCGATTGTCCCTCATTTGTGAATTTTTAATATCGCGATTGTCCGGCGTTTGTTAATTATCATATTCCGATTGTCGCACATTTGTGAATTTTTGATATCACGATCGTCCCACATTTGTGAATTTTCATTTAACGATTGCCTCATAGAGACTGTTAGACAGGCTCAACTGTACATTTAATTCACGAAGCTACGTTTCAGTGCGTATACTATACTACTAAACAAAAAATGAAAAAAAGTTAAAGTGACACAAATTCTTTGCAGGGGAACAAGATAATTGTGTGGCGGAGCATATGTTTAACACCTCTTTATGTTCACAATATCACATTACTATTTAAATCCTGTCACCGAATACCTAACCTTGGTTCCTGTTCGAACAGATGTGTCTTTCGGTGCGCACCTTTGTCAATAAACTCCCAAACTTGTATTTTAAATACCAAATTCATTAGTTTTATTCTTAATGTGTTCCTTGGCCCAAATAAATTCAGGTTTACAAGTTTTAGTCTCTTTGAATTTCGCGTAGTGATCATGTCCTTCGCTGTATTAAATTCCGATTACTTGTTGACCTAAGTAACTACTGAAACATACTAATGAAACTCATAACACTAGCAAAACCAACGCTTATTTAGGGTATTTCGAATTGCGGGTATGCAATAGAAAACAAAAAAGGGGAAGATTTGTTACTCTGTATCGAAGGGAGCGTGAGTTCGATCCTAAGTAGACGCTGTTTGATTTTCTGTTTGAATAAGACAGTAAAACCCGAAATCCCATACCACAGGAGTCTTCAAGCTAGATAACACTCACCGTTCCATTGCATGATAACTGTTAATGTAAGATAACAATATAAAATGGGGGATTTAGTTTCTCAAGTGTACTATTGTAAATACATGAAAATAAACTTCTCGCAAATAAAAGTGGATGAACAATACATATCCAGTAGATGTCGACAAAGATGGAGCTCTGGGAATCTAGTGGTGGGATCAGGTGCAATCAAGAAGAAAGCATTCATTTTTTCATCGGTTTCACCCACCACGTAGCCACAGTCAGATATAGATCTATTTGAAATCAATGAGGATGGTCACTCGTCATAGTCAGTAAAGACTCTGGAACAAACACTATCAAATTTACGGCGGTTTTGAGATATTTTTCCTTTGTAGAGCTCTTCAGCCTGCAGACGCGTTTAGCTGGTGAAGTGTAGAGGATGGTGGGACTGTTCTTGTCAGATAGCAATGCGTATATTTGTATGTAAGTATTGTTATCAGGAGATACCTCATTAAGACGGTATCAAATATATTCCTTGGAATCTGCCCCCAAAAAGATCGAAATTCATTCTTTTCCACCCTGAAATAAAATTGATACTGTATGATTGTGGTACTGATGTACCCTTTGCTTACTTTGGATAAAAGTAGCATCTTCTTTGATACGCGGCGTCAAATTGCGCTCCCAAGAACAGAAGAGCTACAATCTCAAAATTCCCGTATTCACTAACTCAACTCGTCATCGGGAGAAACACAGGCCTAGTAAGTGTAAGTACAAACAAGCAGCAGATGAACTTGGTTCATTGATACTGATGCCCGTATCCTGTTTGTTGGTTGTATCGTTGATTAAGTTCCACTCAAGAATCTATTCTTACATGGAGACGTCGGCGTAATGATGCCGAGTACGACAAACTTTGCCTATGCTCAGCACTCGTGATCATAAAGCATGGAAGATTCTTTAACGTGCATTACCTTTTCTGTGACACAGGACCTCAGCCTTTTATTGTCCCACCATCCAAAGGACAGGATAGCCAATCACAGCGCAGCGCAGCGATTCGAACCCACAGTCACAAGGCGAACACTCTTAATATTTATACACGGGCTGCCCACGTGTCTTTTGTAACCATACGTTTTTGTGATCGATATTTTGGTCCTGATAACACAAAGTTTTTTTTCTTCAAAAGAACATATTTTTATCAATATGTTAACTGAAATGTTTTAATTTGAAATATAAATTGCAATACGCAAACAATGAAAAAAATGAAACGGAATGCAGAAATATTTTGCAGGTTTATTAGAACTATAGCACAAGTCATAATCATCGCATCAAATGGATAATAATTTAAGCAAAATGTATTAGTGTGTGATAATAATAATTATTATTATTATTTTATTATTAGAACTATAATAAAGATGAATAGTTAGATAAAGTATACTGAATTAGCAAATTAAATTTTCGTTTAATCTCTCCGTGCAAATGTGTATCATTTGAGATACTTATACGTTTTCAGTGCTCTAATGAACACATAGTCAAAAAAGATTTCATCTGTATTCAAATAGAGTGTCTCATAATAAAAAGTATTGGCACACTAGCGCCCACTCACCACTCAGTGGTACTTAACGTAGAACATGATTAAACCATATTATACCATTATCAAAAACTGTTACTTGAACCATGCCCTATGTTTAATTTAGTTCAACTGATGTCAATTCAAAATAGAAAACAACTCTGTAATCTGGGTAAAAATTTGAAAAAAAACTTTACTGAAGCGTTCTAGACAAAATACCAACGATTAGTAATTTATATTCCCAGATATGTCCATCCTCTATTTACACTCCACTCCATGCATTGTGTATATATCATTTCTTTGTACATGTATTACACTTTATATTATTTATATATATA
>JACSZP010063205.1:886-16150 GCA_016161895.1 Pinna nobilis
TAAATTCTTATTAAAATTATTTATTTATATTTTCATTATAATTACAAATTGATATACAGTTTTAACTTGAAAGAAGCCTCGGAATTTACGAAGTCCGTATTTTACGAAGTAAAAACTCGTGTCCCCTGGATTCGTATAATGCGGAGTTTACTGTACATGTATATCCTTTCCGTCTGAAATAATGCATCTTTAAACTAATATAATTTGAGTAATAAATCATATTTCAAAAGTCAGAAGAGGCGCCGATCTAGATTGTTCCCCCCGGAATTAAGTAGAAATAAAGTAAAAATCATTATGACTTGGGCATAATTGAAAACTCAGATAAAATCGCAGTACGTGTTGGTACTTCAACCTCTCCCCTTTTGTACTGTACATTATCATCGGACAATCATCGTTAGAAGCTTATTCTAAGGAGGTTTTTTCTTGTCTTGCCACGAGTTCGACAGCCTCTGAAAAAAAAGTCATGGACCAAATGAATGCTTGAAAAAACTTACATCCTTATTCTTTCCTGTACAGCCTGCTATACAAGGTGTGAGATAAGTCAGTCCATCAGAACCACATATAGGTGCGTACTCCTTGTCATTGCAGTGGCAGTCATAGTCGCAGATTGACGAGACATTCGTGGTAGTATTGAAGATAAGGGTTGCACTGAAAAGCAAAGATCATTGGCACCCTTTTAAATGGAAATATGAAATATGTAAAATATTTTCTTGCATTTAATGTTACAATCACTTGTACAAATATTTCATCATAATCATAATTATTTATTAATAAACTGATATTTGATTTTTGTTTTATACTTTACTATCCTTGTATATCAACTGTGACAATACATTTGATTTGACCTTTTCATGCGGGGGTTATGGGTGTCCGAACAGTGGGACAATACATAAGTATAAACAAAGAATGAATTCAACCAAAAATGAACGCTTTATGATAGAACTTGAAATTGAGCGACTGAAATAGCCTATACATGTATTAATCGAAAAGATGACTTTTAATTTCCGTAAACAAACTACCTTGCATGCAAAAGCAACTTGACTTGGTGTATATCGCTTCTAAAACACTATAAGAAATAGTAATTACGTCACGTCACTTCCCACAATTTGGATTGACATTGGACTTACCGAGGTGCGTTGTGCCCGACTATACTTGGAGTAGTGCATCCGAGAAAAATTTGAGCTAAAGGCATCATGACCACTATCACATTAACACTGACTATGTACTTGATAATTGTAATGGGGGTGAACTTCAGGAAACTGATAATCTGGCCCCCGGTGAAGGAGCCTATCGCAGTCATAAGAGTGGTGATTAAACCTGTAAAAACATAATACATGTATTGATCTTTATTCTTTGTTTATAATCTTCTCGCTCTAGGACTTGTTCACTTATTTTGCAAAGTGTCCGGCCTCCAAGCCATGGTCTTTGTTGGCTCTTCATTGGTTGGTTGGTTGTGTTTTTAGACGTCCAACTCAAGAATTATCCTTCTAAAGGGCGACAGATTTGGCCTATGCATTGCATTTAAAGCCGTTGAGGAGGGAGCTTTCTTAAACATGCCGATACCGACTTAGACACATGACCTCAGTTTTTTTGTCTCCATCGAAGGGCAGGTACAGTAAACTTTAGTATGGTGCAGATTCGAACCAGTAACCAGAAGGTAGAAACGTTAATCAATGAGCAACGATGAACCTGACACTTCAGGTAATTGACAGCAAGTTATAGCTGACTGTTAACGTTACAGCTGAATTAAAAGAAAATATGCATATTTATTCTGAGACATTATTCTGTTGGCACGTCACTATTAATATATTTTTATTTAAGATAATTTTGTTCACGTGCAATTTCGGGATTGAAATATGACAATCAATCAAATATGAAAAATCTAAATTAAATTTAACTACAGAAATACAACATTGTCTAAGACCATCATAAAAATATAGTATCTGCACAAAATACATACATGTACTACAGACGTGTATTCATGAAAATGCCGCTTTAGAATTTCAGGACCAAGAGTCGCCAGAAACTCTAAAGCTTAAACTCGGTACCAAACTCAACTATTATTCCTCGAATATGAAATACATACAAACAGTGCTAAATGTATTTGCATAATGTGTTAACAAAACACTACTCAAATATCTTTAAAAAAAATGCTGTGGTTCTCCTCAATCTGGGCTGGGCACCTTAAAACTTCAGAATTTACTTAAGTCTAAGAATTCCATCAACTCCAACAAATACTGAATTCTGATTGGCTGCAGCTGAAAGCCTGAAGTTGAAAAAATTCTCAAACTTAAGTATATTCTCAAATTTTATGGTGCCAAGCCCAGGTCTAAAAAGCAATTGTAATTGCAAAGTACGCAATGTTTAACATCTCCCCATTCAAAAGCCGGGACTCGTGGTTACAGCAAATTGGTAATTATACAAAAATGTCTCCTGCAAAAACAATATATATATGAATAGTATGTAGAGAACACTTTTAAGAATCAAAACTTATTGTTAACATGATTCTCATGTTGTCGTTTATTGTCTCACGTAGGGATCTACCACTTAAGTAGAGAGTCAACATATTCCGGTCGGGGGCTACAAATTTTGACTAATGCTCGGAATTTAAGACCTTTTAGCATTCAGTTTCTTCAATCTGTCAACATCTTTGTCAGATCATGGATTTTCATGTCTTATTCGAGGGACAGAAAAAGCTAGTCGTATCCACAGAGAGGACTTGGACCAATAATCTCAAAACTCGCATGAGACCACGCTACCAGGAAACCAGAAAAAAATTCTACGGCAATGTGATAGGCCTCCTCATTTTGTGACATTTTAAGTAGCTGTATTTCTTAAAATTCACCTCACTACCTAGAATCTTGAAAAGTGCTTTATAATGATCTTCATTGCGTTTCTGATGTCGCCTGTTCTGCGTAAATTATGTTGACCAGCAAACTGATCTCGGTACTGAAATATAGCTTAATTGTGATCAAAGTATCGTGACCATGCGTTCCTAAGGTAAAAGCGTGAAAATGTGATTTATTTACCCATTAAAATATTTGCTTTCCAGGTTGGCAATGAGAATTGCGTAGCAATGTATTTCGGTACATAAGACTGGCATCCGCCAATGGCAAAAACTGTAACACAACTGATTATTAGCATACCTATGTATCGCCCGTTCTGGAAAAGTCGTAGGAATTGCGTCACGACTGTAAATAAAAATAGATAATATTTTGATTTTATAGAATTAAGTAAATGTCTTGTCCGGATTAGAACTTTGAAAAGGATCAAAGGAATATACGAAATGAAAGGAAAGTATGATAAAGTATCTCGAGCTAATACGTCAAACATAATGACATTTATGCAACTGCGAATCCAACATGGCATGAGCAACTCAGAGTAACCTGTTTTCATTTCAGTTGCAATGTTTCATAAAAACACATCGGATATTATACAAAGGACAATCTTAGTGAAAGATCAGGGGGCCTCCATTGCCGAGTTGTTAGCGTGTTCAACTTCGAATCGAAGGGTCTGGGGTTCGAATCCGCGCAGCGCTAATCCACGGTTGGCCGTCCCAGTCTTTCGGATTAGACAGTAAAAACCGAGATCCCGTCGCATAGTGGGTGTTGGCACGTTAAAGAAACCTCCCTGTACTACGGCCAGCAGTGCCGAGCACAGACAAAATGTGTCACCCTTCGCCGGCAGACGTTGACGTCTCCATATGAGTGAAATATTCTTGAGTGGGACGTTAAACAACAATACACCAGTTACATTGAAAGGTCTAGAATATTTTAATCAAGCCACTGTTTATGACCATGACATAGCTTTGGCGAGTCATTGCATATATCTATGAGCTAGCTTGCGTAAACAACTGCATAGGGTCGTGAGTAAATAGCTTTATCTTTTATATCTAATGAGCTGTGTTAATTAGTCTAGATCTGAGATGCGTTTTGGACGAGTCAACGTATACGAGCATTATCTACTTTCTGGTTTCATTTTGTATTTAGTTATAGGCTAGTGTGCACTAGTTGCTGTCTATAATAATATGTTGATTACTCCCTTACATTCAGAACCCCGTCTCTCCCCTTTCTCTGTTGTGCGCGCAAAATAAATTGGGGGAGTGGGGAATGTAGTCCCTAGCAAGCGGTTCATACGGCCCTTATCAAAAATGATATTCTGACTTTCATCTTAATGGTTTGACAACAATAATACTACATGTAGTCCTATTTTCTTTGACCTTCATAGTTTCTTTATTCATCATTCCCTATAACTTGCGGATGTTCTACATTCTGACTGCACTTGTATTTTCACCTCCGTACTGACAAAACGTTATTTTTTTAATTCGGTGTTATTTGATATTCATTTAAACTTTTTACTATTCTAATTTTTTTTTTTAAATTCTGATCTGCTGAATCATTTCATATCTATACGTATTGACGATCACTGTTACGGAAACTTTATTCTCATTTACTATTCATGTATTACAAAAATTACAAGCACGTCATTGGTCCAAAATGTTCGACATATGCCAATTTTCTGCACAGAGCTACAATGTACCTGTACATTGAAACGATAGTATGGAATTAGAATATTGATAGAGGTGTAATTATAACAGCTTTACAATTCACATAAAAAAGAAAAGAAGGAAAGAAATGTCAAAAAGAAGTTATTCGATCTTGCACCTTTCATCTCTGCTTTTATATTTCGGGTTGAAAAGTTCTGTTTGAAACTAGAATTTGAATAACTATGTTGTATGGAGGTATTCTGCAAAGTAAATGGTTCATGACCAACCGTCTACTTACACAGATACGAGGCACGCTAAATTGACCTTTCCTAACAAGAGCTGGATTCATTGTACAACTAATTTTAACCTTATTTGATACTGAAGAAAAAAAAGAAACTTATTTGAATTTGCTTTTCTGAATACACGCAGGACAATAACGGAGGACTTGCTGTCGCTGATATAATGTTCCTAAATACCTCAGTAAACAATCTTACATTAATAAGAGGACATTCTCAAAAATGCTGACGCGGCTCGAACCTGGATCTTCCGATTCGCAGTCGAACACGGCCACGGAGGCCCCTCCAAAGATTAGTACTCTTCTACAGGTTTACGGAGACTGCAATTGGAAATTTCTATTGTATTTCCAAAATAGGAGGTTTGGTGTGTTGGTGTTGAACGACCCATTCAAGAATTTTTCACGTATATGCAGATGTCATCGTGTGCCGGGGAAGGGCGACAAACTTTTCATTTGGCCTGTACTATGCCCGTTGAGCAGTGCTAGTTCTCCACTAGTTGCCAACAATTGCTGGAAAACGAGACCTCCGTGTTTACTGTCTCATCCGAAAGACAGGGACAATCAACCTAAGCGCAGCGCTGCACGGCTCCGAACAAACGACATCAAAATTTAAAGGCAAGCACCCCATATAAAAGTATCACTAGTATATTTACCTGGCTGTTTTCCTGACGGTTCCAGCATTTGTAGCTTTTTCCGTTCTTTTGTGTATTCATCCTCACTTTTCCCACTTTTTAAGCGCTTTGGAAAATATGTCAAAGGAATGGCTGTGAAGAAGACGATCGTGCCAAATACCAAAAATCCAAGCCACCAGGCTCCGATCCATTGTGGATGTTTTATTCCGATGGAAACATCTGATGATTAGAACAAAAACCTATATCTTTGGAAAATTATACTTGCTAAGAGTAGTTAAAAATGCCGTCATATTCAAAATATCAAAATAAAATACTCAAGGATTATCTACTTGAAAACTGATTTATTAGAAAGTGATTCGCGAGACAGGAAAGGAGCATATTATGTATATTGTCAACATATAGATAAATAACAAAGAAATATTTTCAATTCAAAATGATTTTTGAGAATAACAAATAATATTTTTCAATTCAAAACACTGATAAAATAGCATTGAAATATTTTCAATTCAAAATACTGATTAAGTAATATTGAAATATTTTCAGTTTAAAACTGATATTAATACTGAATACTGAATACTGATATTAATTCGACTGAAATATTCTAACTTGAAAATATTGGTTATTCGAAATACTGATAAAAACCATTAAAATAATGTTTCGTTCAAAATACTGATAAAATTATATTGAAATATTTTTCAATTCAAAATACTGATAAGAAAACATTGGAATATTTTGATTAGGAAATACTTATCATACCTTGGAGAGTCACATACATTTTACTGAAGGCTGCACCAGTTAGAAAACCAATACTAGGACCTACAATAGCGGTACCCATGATAAAACCTGCAATTAAAAATGTCATTTATACAAAACATTTTGTGATTTTCAAAAATGATCAAGTTAACCGTTATGGTGAACCTGTAAAACAGTTGATAAGGGATATGTTCCCCTTGTGGCATACCTAATCCCGACCAACCCTTTTCCCTTTTTAAGACCGTCACCGATTTTGACTTATTCCCGTATTTGATGGGTGACACGGCGTGCCATCATAACCTGGTTGACCTAATCCCGTCCCACCTTTCTCTTGTTTATTACTATCACCCATTGTGACTTATGCCCGTATTATACATGTGACACGGCGTGCCATCATTGCCTGGTTGATTAATATGGTAAATCTCTGAATAACAGATGAGAGATATGTCCCCCTTGTCGCATACCTAATCCCAACCCCCTTTTTTCGTTTATAACCATCACCGATTGTGACATTCTTATATTCGAAAAACTGTAACACGACGGTTTCCGCGCGCGGAGCAGGAGTTGCTTACCCTTCCGGAGCACCTGAACTCACCCCTGATTTTGGTGGGGGTTCGCGTTACTTTATTTTTCGGTTTTACACGTCTTGTTGTGTTGATAGCTGTTTGTGTTGTCTCTCTTTTGTTTGGTCACGCTTTCGTCTGCCTTTGGATTTTTGAATTATTGTTTACCCCCTTGGTATCTCCTACAGTCAACTTTTGTATTGGCAAGCTGAACCGTTATAACACCTATAGAGTTTGTGATGTGTTCACTTTGAAGGATACTATTGGAACCCTTTTAATATCAACTTGTATGCCACTAATCGGCATTATTCTAAAACATATTCTTGTGCATAACATTATTTGAAAATTATAAACTCCATATGCAGGTGAAAATGGAATATCGCTACATAAATATGGGGAGTTGACGATCAAAAAGCTTAAGTCATTTAGATTGTCATAAAGCTGAATTTAAGTATAATCTTTATTTATTTTACAACAATTAAAAAATTAATTTTATTGATTTATATTACTATCTCTCGAATGCTCTGATGTCACCGTGCGGGGATCCATCTTGTGGGAAGAAACCGGAGTGCCCGGAGAAGCCCACGACTACACCATCTGACATACCACCCTTCCTGATACGAGGCTCGAACCCAGGTGCATTGGTGAGAAGCGAGCACGCCAACCACTACGCTACTCAGACGTCCTATAAAGTAAAGTTGTCAGAAGGAGTAACCCACCTCCATCAAAAAAAATAGTTATATGATATCGTATCAATTGGAACAAACCCTTTGTTAAGTTCAGCATTATTAACCGATGGTAATAACTTGGGACCTAGGTCAAGGCAGGGCGGAAAAGTGGACTGTAACCAACGACCTCACGATCTAAAGACTACAGTGACTCCAAGAAGAAGGACAAGAAGAAGGAACAAGCAGTATCCCAGCTTAGGCTCGAACACAGAACCACAAGCGATGATGAAGACAAAAGTAAGTTAATATTACTTGATAAAATAGATGGATAGTAACAGTTCTGACAGACGATTAAAAAATATATTGTGAGCTGCTTGCCCTATTCTATGTTTTTGATCAGAAAATATGTGGTTTGGGAAAATGACAACAGCATGCGCACGATATTTAAGTAAGTACAGCGCATGCGCTTAAAATTTGATAAAAAGCATGTGAGATGTAATTATAAAAACCTGCAAATAATAAATTAGTGTAATCTAATTTAATTTCATTACCATACTAACACACCTAAACCCAACAGATTTGATATCTATTTTTATCAAAAAGATTTTTTCGAAGTTATTTGCACACGCACATGTATGCGTACCGTACGCAAGCTGTTGTCATTTTCCAAAAGCTGAAAACATTTTCTACATTTCTAAATATCACGACCTCAAGGACAAACTTTACACTCCGCTAGATTCATATTTTATCTGTGAATGATTTTGCACATTATTTACTATCTGATCTTCTGTTTCATTGAATCCTACGCTCTCCTAACTCTAAAAAGGGAACAAAAATGCATGCACTATTTTGTTTGTCAATGGTACTTTTCAATGGTTTGTAATGACAACCTGCACTACAAGGAGTAAATTGACAACAATAATTTACGTCGCGTAGGCGAGAAGGAGAAAATGCATGCAAAAGCAAATATTTAAACAATGTAATTCTCAATAATCAGATCTCTTTTATAATCAGTTATCTTTTTTTCCACATGTGAGGGAGTCAAAAAAATGTAGGGCCTCCATGGCAGAATGATAAGGAGTATTGTGCTTTGAACCACTCAGTCCCTTATAACCTTATTCAGCGCGGGTTTGAATCCTGCTGGGAGCTAGGTAGATATTTTTAAAAAAGTTTGCCAGTTTGATTGCGGATGCCGATGGTCTTTTTACCAGGGATATTACTAATCGGGTTCTCTCCTTCAGCGATGAAAATGGCTGCCACAGTATGACTGAAAAAAATTGCATAGTGTGGCGTGAGGTAAAACAGTCTAGACAAGATTTGTTTCTGGCAGTATTTATACATATCTGGTTGATCTACATGAAAGATATACAAAAAATAAAAAAAGCCTAGGATGATCCAGCGAAATGTCTTTGCACATTTAACTGACACAGTCGAGGTCAGATGAATGCTTCATCTACTCTTAAAAGCGTGGGAATGAGCCTTTGTTATAGTAAATATATTTACGTGCATTAAAGGTAGATAATAGATTTCATGAACTTTGACGGAAATGAAATGTGATATTTGATATGTACGGGTGAATCTTTGAATAGGATGCTGCAGATACATCGACCAAAGTATTTTTTGTTTTGCAATGGGATTCATAAAATGTAACAGTGCACCAACATAACCTAATTTAACCTTAGGTAATGCACAGACGTATATTATTCATAAGACGTAATTCAAACTGTCATACTGTAAATGGACTGTAATTTTACACCGACATTTCACATCGTCGCTTTGAGGTGAGGTTTTGCCCTTATTTTGCACTGTCACAGTACGCTAACTATGTACATGTATTCTAACCACGTGTGCATTATTCTGTTGTGATATTGCATTTCTAAAATCAAAATCATAAAAATATTTTTATTTTAATATGGATGAACCAAGTAATCTGGTACAGTTCATCTACAAGATTAACTGATTTAGAATAAGCATTTGGTAAAATATTATCATATCATCGTGTGAAATTCAAACGATTTTGACAAATTAATGATTTCCGATAGAGATTACATGTATACCTAACACCGAAGCAACAAATAAATGAATACATGAAAATTAATTTTGCCTGTTGATTTTTTCAAAGAAATCATTTGAGAACAGGTATTAACAATCTTTATCTGCATTTAGGGAAATTTTGAACACGGGCGAATTTAAAACTGGGTGAATTCAAACGGTAAATTTATTGAATAAATTTCAAACGGGACGAAATTTTTTACTTTACTAGAGCGAAAATATAATCTTGTATACAAATCCTGTAAAATAAAATCGATCCTTTCCATAATTTCCCTATGAAACAATACAGGCAAAGGTTGAAGATACCAAGGGGGTAATCAAAAATGCAGAAATCTAAAGGCAGACAAAACAATGGCCAAACCCCCCCCCNNCCCCCCCCCCCCCCCCCCAAAAAAAAACAATAACACAAACAGCAATCAACACAACAAGACTGACAAAATCAAACTAGAGTAACACGAACCCAACCAAAAACCGGGGGTGAGTACAGGTGCTCCGGAAAGGCACGCAACTCCTGCTCCGCGCGCGGCACCCGTCGTGTCTCATATTTTCGAATACAGAGACAGAGGGTCGGAACTAGGTATGCGAGAAGAGGAATACATCCCACATCACCTGTTTTACAAATTTACCATATTGATCAACCGGGCCATGAAAAATTATTTTACTCACAACGTAACANNTGATTCCATGCTACTGCATTTCACTTATTCATGTTCAGTTGGACGGAATTGGGGTAATGTGCAAAAATACTTAACCATATTATATATATGAAGCTTGCAACAATAATGTGTTTGTCTGTATCCCTAGAAACGGATAAGCGGCAAAGATAAAACCATCTTTAAAATCTTGTTATCTTTTTATTGTAGTTGTAAATATACCATTTGTATCACTGAAGATATTCAAGACAGGACATTTAAAGAAAACTTAAACTTAGGTGAAGGAAGTTGTTGTTGTATTGTTGTTTAACGTCCCACTCAAGTCTTTCACTCATATGGAAACATCTACGTGTGCTGGTGAAGGGCGACAAATTTTGCCTATGCTCGACACTGCTGGTCGTAGAGCAGGGAGGGTTTTTTAACGTGCCAACACCTACTGTGACACGGGACCTCGGGTTTTATTGTCTCATCCGAAAGACAGGAACGGCTAACCGTGGAGTGACGCTGCGGGAGTCGAACTCGAGTGTGGGACCCTTCGATTCGAAGTCGAGCACGCTAACCACTCGGACACGGAGGCCCCGGTAAAGGAGGTAAGTTGAAATCAAGGTACATGTAGTAACAATGCTTGAATTTGTGATTTATAGATCTAGAAGTTTTAATAACACCTATAAATAACGTTTTTCTGACGACTGGAATGTTAAAAAGAACTTCAGTGACCTTGATCATTTATGCATTATGCAGCTTGAATCGAGTCCTGTGTGTAATACAGTACATGTAATATAGGGCAATAAATATCTGCATTGTTGTTTGTAGGTCGCTTATATCTGTGGCTCAGGTGTGTTGTAATGATAAAAAACTTTAGTCACAGAGACAAGGAGTTACTTCGCATATTTGAAATTCCTGTTTCCATGCCTATGCATTTTTTTTCATACAGTTATAATTGAAGACGTGCCGAGGACCTCCGAACACTTAAGTACCAAAAAAAAAAAAAAAAAAAATGCGCGTGCGGTCTCGCCATCTTAAGAAAGCGAATCCCTTACGGAATTGGACCAGGCGTCCGGAAGCTGTCAGCTTCCCGTCTTTGCATTCTAACAAATTAGAGTATGACTCTGATGTTATACGGAAGAATTGGAATCGTTTACTTTTTTAAAGATTGCACCAAAAATTGAAATTTGTGTACATGATTATGCCACACAATGTTTTCAGCGATATTTTTTTTCTAGCGACTAGGAGGCCAGATAAGTCTCTTTTTTCTTTATCATAGATTGAAAGAGGTCATAGCCTCGTTTTAACCCAACACTTATATATGTACATGTACACTGTTCACGAGTCAACTCACTATGAAATAGAAAGAAACGTAAATATCTAAATAACAATTCACTAACGTCTAACAATCCAATGTACTCTAAAAGGAAGTATCCTTACAAAAAATCAACACACTAAAGATTCAGAAATTAAAATTGTCGGCCCTTTGGTCTTTATCAAGTGAATGATCGCAATACATGTACGTATATGCTACATGATATCACAGCTGCAATATTAACTGCTGCATTCTACAGGGGATGCCAACTCCTCTTAGACACCTGATCCCACCTCTGGCGTATCCAGGGGTCCGTGTTGTTTTGCATTCCTTGTAACAATTATGAGGTCGATCACTGTTCGTAACTTTTGCCTTTTATTCATTACAAAATAATTGTTTTATTGTCCTTCACTCGAAAAAGTCCAAGGAGGCGAAAAGCTATAAACCTAGAGTGTGCTGATCATTTCCAACAAACATTTTATTATTTTACGACTTTTCTCCATTGACGTTTATCAGATTTTTTTTTCAGGAAAAACCCTTGATGGCGAAACAAAACTATTATGTCAAGTCAAAAATATATAGAGATGTTCCGAACAGTATTATTGTGTAGATTAGAAGACAAAACTAGAGATATTCTTACAGAGGGGATTTAATTATCGTTTCTGCTGATGAATGCGAATGAGCAAATCTTACTTCTCAAAGCTTCCTGTGTCACAGCAAGAAGACTCCTGATCTTAGATACTTATACACTAGTAAATCTTGTAGGTATATAGATATACTTACCTAGGAATCTAGAAGTATTCTGTTTCTTTGTATTGTCATCTATATATGTCGTGATGTAGCTTTGTCTCGGTGACTTTGCCGCTCCTTGGATTATCATACCAAGTGATATAATGGCCATAGCAGTATTGGAAAAGCTTGAAGGTGCCCCGACCCGTTCATTCTCACAGTCACCTCGGGTGTGGTTGACATCTTTGAGACACAGTTGACTATCGTCTATAGATGAATTATTTAAATGAAGGGCATTGTTCTTCGGCGCCAGGAAATACGACATCGAACATAGAAATGCAGAGATCCCAAAACCAACTTGTGCGAGTGCAAGTGCGCGCGGAATATGAACCCTTCTGGCAAGATAGCTAAAAATCAGCACCGTCAGCAAAAATCCAATGTCGTTACAACCCATAATGAATCCGCTGGCAGAGCTGGAAAGGCCGAAAAATTTCTCTATGGTTGTTAGCTGCGACGCCATGTAAGTATTAAGTGCAGCGCCCACAAGTGCACTTGGACTAAAGAATGCAGTAAAGGCAACCAAGTTTGCACAACACTGCAATGCATCGGGACGAAAACGTCCTACACCACATGTTGTGGAGTCATTCTTCTTCTCTGCGTCGGACATTTTACTGACTCTGCCTCGGAAGATGCAGCCGATGTCTTCTAAGTGTTGAATTTAAAGTGACATTTATACGCATCCTTTTCCTGCCTACATCTTGTTCAGTCAATCGGTGGCCTATTTCTTTCTTCATTTTTGTTAACTCTTCCGTAAAAGAATATTGACGAATAGAGAATAAGAATGCAAACACAATTGATGGTGCTGAGGCGAACGTTTAGCTGAAGCGGGATAAATGTCATGGTTAAGTTGAATCATGTTTCAAAACTATAGAAAACTTATTCAAAAGAAAATTATTTAACAAAAACAATTTATGCCTATGAAAAAGCAGACGTCGTTTTCCTACTCCCACGTACGCGGCTTAACTACATCATTATTGGTTGACAAAAACATAATTGTATATGAATTCATAAAAAAAACAAAACGTTACAAACATTTTTGTACATTCCATGACGTATATGAAAGATTACGTATCACGATTTTAATCTTTTATTTAGAAAATATGATCAATGGTTGAAGACGTACAGTCAAAGTATGCTTTATTTCTTTTTACCTTCATTCATCTTTTTTCTTTCTTTTTTTACATTTGTATAATAAATTCTATTTGAAAATTTGTCAAATCGTCGGAACAAGTCCTAGTTTTAGCGCGGGTGCCGTGACCTAGTGGTTAACGTATTCGACTTTGTATCGTAATGTCCGGAGCTCGAGCCAAAGCCACGTCGCGATTGACGGCCCCTGTCTATCGGATGAGAAAGTAAAAACCGAGGTCCCGTGTCAACAGGCATACTTTTGTTGTTGTTGTATTGTTGTTTAACGTCCCGCTCAAGAATATTTCACTCATATGGAGACGTCACCGTGTGCCGGTGAAGGGCGACAAATTTTGCCTTTGCTCGGAACTTATGGCCGTAGAGCAGGGAGGGTTCTTTAACGTGCAAACACCTACCGTGACACGGGACATCGGTTTTTACTGTCTCATCCGAAAGACAGGGACGGCCCACCGCGGAGTGGCGCTACGCGGATTCGAACCCCGGACCCTCCGATTTGAAGTCGACTACGCTACCCCACTCGGCCACGGAGGCCCAGCGGCATACTTTTAAGTATCCATATAAGTTAAATATTCTTGAGTGGGAGGTTAATGGATAATACAACCAATTAACTATGTTTTTCTGATAGCAATGCATTTTATGTTCTTATTCTGTACATGTGATTGTGATTATCTATTTATGCAGCATGACAATTAACTCCCACAGGCACTAAGTAAGAGGGTATCTCGCCTATGTGATGGTTCGTATGGTCAGTTGTTGTTTTTGTTGTGTTGCTGTTTAACGTCCCACTCAAGAATATTTCACTCATATGTAGACGTCACCGTGTGCCGGTGAAGGGCGACAATTTTGCCTATGCTCGCCACTGCTGACCGTAGAGCAGGGAGGGTTCCACAACATGCCAACACCTACTGTGACACGGGACCTCGGTTTTTACTGTCTCATTCGAAAGACAGGGACGGCAAATGGCGCAGTGCCACTGCGCGGATTCGAACCAAGGACCCTCCGACTCGAAGTCGACTACGCTCACCACTGGGCCACGGAGGCCTCTGTCTTGTCAGTAAGATATATATAGTGGTGCTGTACTGTTTAAGTATTTCGAACGCTAATCAAGGATCTTGGATGTGCTAGACTAAAGGCAATTTAGCTATCTCAGCTCAGCTTTATGATAGGGTCCCTGACAGAAAGTGATCACCTGTCCGGGAGGAGTCAGCCTTTTACGGCCTCATTTCAATATTTATAACTTATAAGTTTAGATAAAAAGGTAAAGGCAACGAACAGTGATACATCTCATAATTACTACAAAACATGCAAAATAAGGAGTCAGACAAACACGGACCCTGGATACACTAGAGATGGGATCAGGTGCCTAGGTTGAATAAGCATCCCCTGTTGACCGGTCACACCCTAAATTGTCTGATCGAGTGCGGGGTAGCCGTGGTCTATTGGTTAGCGTGTTCGACTTCTAATCGCGAGGTTGGCAGTTCAAGTCCGAGCTAGGCTGCGGCTTGCCGTCCCTGTCTCTCGGATTAGACAGTAAAGGCCGAGGTATCATGGTCAAGGTAGGGAGTTGTCTAGAAACTCGGTTGTATGGTCAGGGTAGGGAGTTATCAAAAAACTCAGTATTTTGGTCAAGATAGGGAGTTATCTAGCAACTCAGTATTATGGTCAGGGTAGGGAGTTGTCTAGAATCTCGGTATTATGGTCAGGGTAGGGAGTTGTCTAGAAACTCGGTATTATGGTCAGGGTAGGGAGTTGTCTAGAAACTCGGTATTATGGTCAAGGTAGGGAGTTGTCTAGAAACTCGGTATTATGGTCAGGGTAGGAAGTTGTCTAGCAACTCGGTATTATGGTCAGGGTAGGGAGTTGTCTAGCAACTCGGTATTATGGTCAGGGTAGGGAGTTGTCTAGAAACTCGGTATTATGGTCAAGG